>JANHGO010008208.1:0-45447 GCA_024606505.1 Aquila spilogaster
TGGGGCGGGGCCTCGCGGCGCGGAGAGCCAATGAGAGGCGGGCTAGCGGGGCGGCTCGCAACAGGAGGTTGCGACCGGGCGCGGCGGGGGGACTCGGGCGGGCGGCGGGGAGAGCCATGGAGGAGCGCGGGGCCGAGCCGGAGCTGCGCCGATTCACCTGGGAGGAGATCGCTCAGCGCACGGGCCGGGGCCCGGCGGCGGATGAGCGCTGGCTGGTGATCGATAGGAAGGTGTACGACATCAGCCGCTTCCACCGGCGGCACCCGGGCGGCTCCCGCGTCATCAGCCACTACGCCGGGCAGGACGCCACGGTGAGGGGCCGCGGGGCCGGGCCTGGGCTGGGCTGGGGAGCGGACACGGGATGCATCGTGGGTTCCCGCTGCTCCCTCTCAGCAGCGCCCGCCGAGGAAATGCCGCTGTTTTCTGAAAGAAAAAAAAAGAGAAAAAAAAGAGGGGAGAAAAAAAAAAAAACAAAGAAAAAAAGCCAAAAAGAAGAAGGAAGGAGCGCTTCTTTGTGTCTGCTGAGCGCTGCCGTGGCGCTCTGGGCGCTGGCAGGGGGAGGCGGCCGTCCCTCGGTTTCGCTCGGCCCGCCGGGTTTGCGCCCCGCTGCTGGTGGCCATTGGTCTGAGCGCGTGGTGCCATCCGCTGCCCTGCCCGCATCCACCTCCCGCTGCTCTCTTGCTTCCAGCGACAGAACGCCCTCCCCCTGCCGCCCCTATCCGTTCTCGGATCCTGAGCTTTCTGCCTCCGAGGTGCGGCGGTGCTGACCCCGTGGTTGCGCTGCCTGTGTTTTGAAGCCCCTGCCGTCTCGTGTATTGAACCCAGATGCTGTTCGGGAAGGCAGGAGCCCACGGGCTGAGGAATCACGGGCTGAGGAATCGCGGGCTGGCTTAGGTTGGGAGGGACCTTAAAGATCACCTGGATCCAACGCCACTGCTGCGGGCAGGGTTGCCACTCGCTAGACCGGGAGAATTGTAAGGGTGTGCTAAGGAGAGGAATGCGCTAAAGGAGGCAAATGGGCTGAAGTAGGAAGCAGATGTTAAGCTGCCATGTATGTTGAGGGAATTTGTCATCTGAAGTGGAATCTAACAAAAGCAATAACGAGCAGTGGTGTTTTTTCACTGGGCTGTGTGGTTTCCATGCCAGGCTGGATGGGGCTCTGAGCACCTGGTCTAGTGTAGGTGTCTCTGTTCATTGCAGGGGAGGTGGAGCAGATGACCTTTAAGGGTCCCTTCAAACTCAAACATGGTTGACATTGCAATTAGTTCATGAAAGTAACTGTTTTCCCTAACTAGGGTCTTCAGAATAGTGAGCAAGAAAAAGAAAGTTATTGGGGTACTCTTCCGTGATGTGGAGGGGAACCAGGTGGGAGCAGGAGGTACCAACCAGGAAAACAAGAATATTCCAGGGAGGTGTGGAAGCATGGACTTTGGAGGTTGCCTAGCAACATGCTTGGAGCAATGTAGGGATTTTGAGAGAATGGTGTGGGTCACCAGGAGATGCCACCATCTGTCTGTGGTCCTTCTTGCCCCATTTTTCAGCTAGCTGATTCTGGTTTTGTGCTAATGTTTTGTCCCTCTCCCTACTCTGGCTTTTATTTCCTGATATGGAGTATGAGGACAATAAGATAGAAGCTGAAGGTAAAAGAGAGAGAGAGGAGTATGTGGTTGAGGTGATAGGTCTTGGGGCTCAGCAGAGTGTGAAAGAGAAGGATGGATGTGGCTCTAGGTGATGTGCTTTAGTGGGCATAGCAGCAATGGATTTATAATTGGACTGGATGATCTTGGTGGTTTTTTCCAACCTTAGTGATTCTATGAAATATTAAGGTTAGATGGGAGTAAGCCCACATTCCTTGATGAGCTGTACTTCATAGCAACCTGATAGAAACTAATACAGAAAATTCAGCTGCAAATGGTTATTCACAGTGAGAAGAAAGCGGTAAGGTTTATGGCAGAAATATCAGATCCTGCCAGCTCTGTTAGTTGGTTTGTTAGTTGCTTTCTACTTAATCCAGGACATCATGAAATGGCTTTCTTTTGCTACCACCCAAAGTATTGTTTTTTGTCGTTTTTCTCATCCTGTTCCTATATCTGTATTTCAGGATCCTTTCGTAGCATTTCATCTTGACAAGACGCTGGTGAAAAAGTACATGAGCCCACTCTTGATTGGGGAACTGGCACCGGATCAACCCAGCTTTGAACCCAGCAAGAACGTAAGTGTCTCAGAAACTTTGGTATTTTGGTTGAAGCAGCGCTGTTTGCTTTCTCTTAGTGGCAGCCAGAATGCCCATCAATTACCTGTAGGTGAGAATGGAGAGAGCAGATGCAGTCAGCTAAAAAAATATCCCAGAAGTACTTACCTACTCAGGGGTCATAATGCAGCTGCTGAAGATGTGCCTCTTAAGTGACTGACCCCCAGTGTTGCCCCATTGCCATAGTAGCTCCCTGAAGAGGAGACATAATGCTCCTCTTGGGGTTCCTGGGGTATTTTCAGACCAGTAGGTATGTATTCTTGTGTCTCCCCACAGAAAAAGCTGGTGGAAGATTTCCGTGAGCTCCGTGCCACTGTTGAGAAGATGGGGCTTCTCAAACCCAACTGCACCTTTTTCCTTCTGTATCTCTGTCACATCTTGGTGCTGGACGTTGCAGCATGGCTCACCATCTGGTACTTTGGATCATCCACTGTGCCTTTCCTCTTCTCTGCATTGCTTCTAGGCACTGTCCAGGTAAGCAGCTAGGCACAGAAAGTGACCAAGGGAAAACAAACAAACAAACAAAAAAGCCTCAGAAACACCAAACAGCAGTCCTCTGAGACTAAGAATGGGAGAAATCTTAGTCTTTGTGGACTTCTCAAAGTTCTGCTTCTCTCCAGGTTCCACTGACGGGGCAGAACTGCAGTACTATGACATGAGTTTTTTGATAGAGCAGGCTTCATGCTGCTTTCTGCTTCCCACAGCCCATCAAAGCCTTCCTTATTTCCAGCTTTCCCCACACAAAGTCAAGTCATGCTGCACTTCTGAGGTCCCTTGTGCCAGAGCTCTAAGGAACTGCGCTCTGGCCAAGCCACCAAGTTCCCATGGGAACATACAGTGAGTTAGAGAAGAGGGCAGAGCAGCTCTGAAAGCCCCAGCTATTCCTGCTGCAGCCAGCTGATCCTTTTGGAATTACAAGTACTCAGAGAAGGCAGGAGCAAGCTGCTCCTAAAAGGGGACTTTGTGGCCAATTTCAGTACAGTTTTGTAAGAGAATGAGTGCTGATTGTTAGCTCCATTAATTTTTCCTTCCTTTAGTCTGAGACTAAAAGTCGTTAGCAGAGTCTGAACTGCGCTGGTATACAGTAAAAGGTGATTGTTTGATTGGGTATTAGTAATGGAAATGCTTCTCTGTGATTATGGAATGTGCTCTTGTAACCAGTGACGTCTTATGGGGAGTGTGGGAATGGTAAGTGTAGAGGAGAAACCCCTTTGTGGAAGCAAAGGCTCCCAACTCTTTCTTTTTCCCCCTTTTTTCTTTTGCCTTCCAGGCCCAGGCTGGCTGGCTCCAGCATGATTTTGGACATCTTTCAGTCTTTAGCAAGTCCAAATGGAACCACTGGGTGCACAAGTTTGTGATTGGCCACCTGAAGGTGAGCAGTCACTGCTGGGTGATCTACCAGAGAACAGCCTGGGAGTCTCTAATGTCAAAAACAACCTCTGTATAAGAAGGAAGAAATGGGAGGAGCTGCTGGGGAGGGAGGACTGAGGGCAGAAGGTGCAAGTTGTTAATGGCTTTGTATCCTCATCTGTTCCTCTCTACAATGCCCTAAAAGGAGTTTGTGGCAAGGACAGTTGGCCTCTTCTCCTGGGTGACTGTGGTAGGACGAGAGAGATTGGCCTCAAGTTGTGCCAGGGGAGGTTCAGGTTGGATATTAGGAAGCATTTCTTTGAAAGCGTGGCGAGGCATTGGAACAGGCTGCCTAGGGAGGTGGTGGAGTCATGCCTCCTGGAGTATTTCAAGAAACACATAGACTTGGCACTGAGGGACATGGTCAGGGGGCATAATGGAGGACGGGTTGGGGGTTGGACTTGGTGATCTTAGTGGTCTTTTCTAACCTCAATGATTTTGTGATTCCTGCAGGGAGCGCCAGCCAGCTGGTGGAACCACCTCCACTTCCAGCACCACGCGAAACCCAACTGCTTCCGAAAGGACCCTGATGTTAACATGCACCCCTTATTTTTTGCTTTGGGAAAAAAGCTCTCTGTGGAGGTGAGACCTAGTGAAGCCTGTGAGGCTGCAGCATGCAGTTTTGGAAAGCTGCAGAGAGCTGGGAGACAAGAGACCAGTTGGTTTGGTGAATGGACTGTCTCAGTACTTAATGAATGTATAGACAATGCACCTTGGAATTAGCGGTCTCTGAATTAGTTTGGGTATGTACAGGGATGTAATGGAGTTCCTTGAGGGTGTCAGCAATATGATCTGTTATCTTTATACAGTGAACACTGAAAAAGTAGCAGCCTCAGAAGGAGGATAATCTGTTCACCTCTGTTCCTCTGGGCACAGATTGGTGTCTAGTCGCTTATTTCTGTGCTTTGGAGACTAATTTTGAGTAGGTGGGAGTTTTACACAGTCACCTTTCTCAGGAGTAGCATAGGTTTCTCTTTTTAATTAGGCTGCACTAGCAGCAAACTGTTCTCAGTGCTGTGTGGTGAGTGTTCTTAAGCAACTCTGCCCTCTGTAGGGCAAGAGCTTCCAGTACACTTTGCTGTTAGTGATGCAAGAAACCATCCGGTCTGTTGTGCATCCAAGGGAGAGCAGGTTCTTTTCAGAAAATGTAGCACAGAAGTCATAGGCTGAAATTCCAAGGAAAAAAATGAAGCCAATGGTATAGTGGATGCTGGCATGATTTGATAGGATATCTCTTTCAAAGGAGGTATCTAAGCATGTTTTTTTAGGAATTGATGAGATTGTATACACAGATGTCTTTATGGCCTGTGTCATTTGCTTATTTTAACAGCTTGGCGTACAGAAGAAGAAATTCATGCCTTATAACCACCAACACAAGTACTTCTTCATCAGTGAGTAACCCTACATTTTACAGTTCTGTGGTCAGCATGTGTTCAACCCCTCAATTTTCCAGTTCATGTCAGTGTGATTAAGAAGCCATGGCTAATGTCTCTGCAATCTTTTTCTCCATTACAGTTGGTCCCCCAGCTCTGGTGCCTCTTTACTTCCAGTGGTACATATTCTACTTTGTAGTACAGAGGAAACAGTGGGTGGTAAGTCAGCTCCATTTTGCTGGTGGTGACTTTTCCTTGTATTACAAAAGCGTTTCAGAGTAGGAGGTGGTGCATTAATGGGAAGATCCCGGAGCCTGTTCATGATCTTCCTATGTTAAGGCATGTGGAAGCTAGAGAGGGGATTTGAGACAGCTAACATAGCTTCACCAAGGGCAAACTTTTCTGACTTATCTGGTGGCCTTCTGTGATGGAGTGCCTGCACCAGTGGACAAGGGAAAAGAGCTGATGTAATCTACTTGGACTTCTGTAAGGCCTTTGACATGGTCCTGCACAACAGTCTTGTCTCTAAATTGGAGAGAAATGGATTTGAATGGCAATAATTCCTCTTAACAAAGTTTTATCTGTTTCCTCCTTTACAGGACCTGGCCTGGATGCTGACCTTCTACATCCGATTCTTTCTCACCTACCTGCCCTTAATGGGCTTGAAGGGTATCCTGGGGCTTCATCTGTTAGTCAGGTATTGTTCAATTTAAAATTGAGTGCATTTTCTCTACGTGGTTCCCTTTGTATTGGCTCTTCAGCCTCCTGGTTATCTTTCCCACCTGCTCCCTCTTCCTTTCCTTTATTCCTTTCAGCAAGACAGAGCTTGTTTGTTTGGCATGTGTCTGTAGAAGGTCTGTGTAGGCCTGATCTTCTGGACAGATGTTTGGGGTTCC
The DNA here is from genome assembly GCA_024606505.1 of Aquila spilogaster. Lineage (NCBI taxonomy): Eukaryota > Metazoa > Chordata > Aves > Accipitriformes > Accipitridae > Aquila > Aquila spilogaster. Next base: position 5,931 of record JANHGO010008208.1, read on the forward strand.
TGGTTTTCATTTTATCAATTGATGATTAGCTTACGTAAGTACTGACTAGTTATGGCATTGGTGTGGGATCAGTGATGGTTTTGTGTGTGTTTTTGTATGCACAGGTTCATAGAGAGTAACTGGTTTGTCTGGGTTACACAAATGAATCACATCCCAATGCATATTGATTATGATAAGAACGTGGACTGGTTCTCTACCCAGGTAAGACCTTCTTTCCAGAGAGCTGTGTCTTTAAATGAGGAAAGGTTCATAACACCAAAGAGAGCTTATCACAGCAGTGATGGGAACTGAGAGAGGAAAACATAAGCAGCTTGTCCTCGCTGTGTGAAGTGAGTGGTATGTGCAAAGAAAGGAGGTGCAGAAGTGAGATGAAGGCTTTGAATGCAGAATACAGATTCTGCTGAAGAAAAGAACTGAAGATGCTACAGTGGTCTTCGGATGGAGATCTTCCCGTGCACAAAGGGTGGATCTCACTCTGTGTTCTGCCTCATTTAAACTCTGAAAGCGTTATGTAGTTTAAGTGAGAGATGTGAGGGGACCTGCACAGCAAGTCATGGTTATTTATTTATCTTACTAGGGAAGTCAAGTCTGTTCTCCTCAATGATGTCCCTAGCAATCACATACCATAGCATGATCATCTCACATTGGCTTGAGATGGCTTTTGGAATTGCTGTATTCAATGAGGAGGCATGTGATGATAAGGAACTTCTATCTGCTTACTGTTTTGTTTGACTCACGTAAGAGAAGGGGCAATCCTCAAACAACACTTAATTGTTATCTGTTTTTTCTCTCAGCTCCAGGCAACCTGTAATGTTCATCAGTCCTTATTCAATGACTGGTTCAGTGGACATCTGAACTTCCAAATTGAGCACCAGTGAGTTGAAGTGTGGGTTGGGGGTATGAGAGTATTTTAGGGAGTGCTAGCTACATGAGACCTGAAGAGCCTGTGAGGACCATGTCTCTCCTGCTAAGGCAGGATCAAAGTAAAATGTGGGTAATTTTTGTGCTCTTTATAAGGGGATAGAATCCCCACGTGGGAAATCCAGATGATGGTCATAAACTTTTTGGAGTGCTGGTGAGCACCAAAACCACTTCAGGTATGAGAAGCATGGCGTAGGAGTGAATGAGAATTGCCAGCTTCCTGGTTAGTACAGCTATTGAGTGATGTGGTGTGAGAGACCACTGCAGAATGCTAATGGCTGAAGGCACAAGGTGAGCTGGTGTGCCTCCTAAGCTTAGGTACAGAAGAGGTGTGGAAACTCTGCAAGGCAGTAATGGAATTCACTTTCTTTTCCCCCCATCACAGCCTTTTTCCTACAATGCCTCGACACAATTACTGGAAGGTGGCCCCTTTGGTGAAGTCCTTGTGTGCCAAGCATGGTATTGAGTACCACTGCAAGCCATTACTCACCGCCTTTGCAGATATAGTATAGTATGTATCAACCCACTGTGTTCTCTTGGTAAAGGGCTGCTCAACATTAGAGTGAACAAGCAAGGGACATCGAGGGTGGTGTCTTCCTTTCTTTCCCTCCCTCATTGCCCTCAGTATTTCTTTTCCATTGAAAAGTCATGCATCTCTCATCTACCATGCTTGCTCCTTTTGTTTAATTCTACTCAAGTTGTTTTCTTAGCCTTCCAGTCTTCATCTGATATAGACGTGTGACTTGCTTCTTTGTTGTCTTTTCTAAGGAGCTACAGACTACACTGACTTGTCTCTAAGGATCTCGTTTGCTTAATCTATAGATGGGAATTCTTCCACACTATGGGGAAGTATAGATGCTATATTTCATTACCTTGTTTCTAAGGAAATGTGGTTCTCTCTTGGCAGCTCTTTGAAAGATTCAGGGGAACTCTGGCTAGATGCTTATCTACATAAATAAGAAGCAGTGGATTCTTACAGAGGAATTCCCCACCTTTGTTTCTTCCTGTGGAGATCACCAGAAGGACACTGCACAAAGGAGAGAAAGCTGGTTAAGCCAGAGGTGGGAAGGTGACACAGCTTAATTCCAGTGATGAATGTGATTTGTACAATTTTTTTTTAAAGGTGTGTTCTTAATTCTTCTTGTGCTTCTTTCATTTCTCTTCTCTGGTGCTGAGATACAGCTAAAAGTAGAATGGAGGAGGTGGTCCCATCAAGCTGGAGGCTTCTTTGGGACTGGGAACAAATTGTTTTCTGTCTGCTGACGCTTCATTTGCTGAGTATATAGGAGAGAAATCTCTTCTCTAACATAGGTTTTGTTGAGGTGGCTCTCATTATGAATGTAGTAAGAAAGCTGAGAGAATATGCGATGGGAGTAATTGAAATGTGTGGACAATAAGAAGAAACTGTGTACGTGCTATGTTTTCAAAAACCTACATGTAATCAGCAATGGCAATAGAAGTACCCAAACCCAAGGGGCAGTGGGGAAGCATATGAGAGCTCGTACCACTATTTATGTATATATGGGTGAAGGTGAAAAGGTGCAGGCAGCAGTTCTGTAGGAATAAGCATGAAGAAATCAGAGACCTAACTAAGGCAGAGGAACAGGAAAGTGCAGGCCTGTAGATGTGAGAGCCTGGAGTGCCATTTTCTGTGAGAATGTTCCCCTGCACTTCTCTTCTGTGCTGAAGGCCACTGAGTTGTTTACCATTCCTAACTTCCTATGGAGTCTCTGCAAATGATTTCTGCAGTGCCATACTTCTGAGTGTTATTGAACCAATTACTGAAATACGGAATATCCACAGTTGGGATCCCTACATGGGTTGGGTTACTATGGAAGCAAAAGGACAGTAAGTGTGTTGGCCACATGAAGCTTCACTTGTTTTTTTAATTCTGGACTGAAAGGTGATTTGCTAAGCAGAAAGAACTCAGAACTTCTGGCCCAAGGCAAGAAGTATTATGGGTCCTTGAAGGAAAATGTAATTGAGTTGTAAAAATGTTATGGTTTGGAGTACTGTTAAATTATATTTAACTCTTGAACCAATAGAAGTCAGCAGGCTGCATAGCCACAAGGCACACATTGGCCAAACCATTACAGATTTTTCTCTGTTGGATGATGTGCCTTTAAAACACACCCCAAGAGGGCATTATTGTGTGATTGATTGTAATGTTAATTAGCCTTACCCCGATGTATTTTCCTTTACTGCACCACTGCTACAGATACCAAACAGGATACAGCCATTACAGCATAGCAGTAATGAAGACGTCTCCATCACATTTTTCTCTTCAAACCTTTTAGGGTTTTTGTCTGTGTGTTCTGGGACCAATCCCTTTTTCTACTGTCTCTCAGGTAGATAAACAAGGTGCAGTTTCCCACCTGTTTTGTGTTCTCTTTTTTCCCCCCAGCTGCTAACTGTAAATACAGTGTGCCTGATTTTGAGGAAGATAATAGTGCTTTTTTCTGGTCAGCATCCAAAAGGAGTATGGCTTGTGAGGAAATAGAGGAAATGTGTCTTCTCAGGCTAAGGTTATTTTTAAGCACAGAATAAAATCATAATGGAAATAATAAAAATATAATGAAATCATTGTTAACTGCTGATTTAAAAACTGTAGAGAAAATGGGACCTAGTCACTCTTTTCTACCTTGTTTTTCCTGCTGTTTCTCTCCCTTTTATTATTAGAACTGTTGATGGAGGAAGTCTTAATAATAAAACTTACCTTACAAGTTATTGCTGTCATGAGAGTAAAATATTTCTGTGTAAGAGTCAGCACTCTTTAAAGTGTGGAATGAATGTCCGCAGCTGCAGAAAGAGCTGTCATAGACCTCAGCATTTGTATTTTGGAGGAAGGGATCACTTAATCAGCTTTGTCATTTTTAGCTTATGTGAAGTATGCAGTACAAACAAATAAACCAAAATGAATTCTACCAAAACAAAATTGTACACCAGGATGAGGAGGAGAGGAAAAAAATGACCCCTGGCTTCTGAAAGCTGCACTTCCAAAATATATATAGCAGTGTTTGTTTTTTAGGAAATGAAGAGCTGTTCTGTAAGGACTTACATTCAACAAGCTATTAGCTCTCAGATGAAACCTCAGAGTGGCTCCGTTAATCTCATAGCAGCAGGAGCAAGCCTCGTGGCTTAGGCTGTTCTCCTGGGCAGTATCACCCCAAACCATCCTCTTGGTTGTGGAACGGAGGGTGGGGGAAGATTGGTGTTCAACTGCATTTAAAGTTTTCTCTGACCTTGTATTGTTGGCCCTAAGCCACAAAAGGCGGAAGTCCTATTACACTGGTCGGAACAGCTGTAGTTTAATGTCTCAGCTCCATAATACGTACTCCAGGCTAGGATTTTCATGCATGTGGATGAAGCTGGACAAGTAGGGAGCTCCTGCACTAGGCAAGAGAAAACACTGAAGGCAAGGCTGTTTCTGAAGATCCTCCAGAGACATTCCATCTCCCTAACTCAGGTCTCACAACTCGAAATTTAAACTACTGTTTAGAACCACACAGACTGTTCTGGTAGCAAGGGGAATTGGAATGAGAGAATTTTTGCTTTCCTTCTGTGGACGAGTGAACCTTTAATTCAGATAGGCAAGTAGAAGAATTGCAGCAGACAAGGAAGGCCCTCTTCCTATTTTGTCAGAGAAGGTTTTCAGTCACATTTGTCAAAAGAGGGAACTGAGCTTATGCTTCTCTGGCTGCTGGATACTGAGTACTCTAGTCAGAGAGATTCTATATAAAGATGCAAGTACTCCAGCATGTTTTTGAAGGAAGGCAGCTAGACTTCAGCTCAGCTCATGAAGCTTACTATGAAAGCACTTCCCAGATGGACTGTGACAAGTGAGGTAAGTGGGAAAAAATATCTGTATGCCAAAAGGGTCATAAGTATTCAACACTTATGTTGGAAGTGCTTGGTATTGCCTAACAAGTGGTGGGGTTTTTTGGCTTTTTTTTTTCCTTAATGCCCAGAGTCAGAGTGTTATTATCTAAATGTTTAATTTCAAAAATTCAAATAAATTAAGCTATCCCCAGGGCTAGGACAATCTAAGAAGTAACAGTTTTGAAGATAATAGGCACTAAGTGGAACATAGACACATTAAGACCTTGGAGGATCTTGTGTCTCCTCTGCTGCTGGAAAGAAGAAGCATCTGCAATACAGCAAGTCATTTGTCCAAGTAATCAGTGAAAATAACATGATGAACTGATTCATAATCCTAAAAAGTAAGACCAAAAGCAGACCTGAGTCAAGATACTCAGCATTGCAAACGCTGAGTTTGCTAGGAGCTCTGCAGGACTGCTCAAGAAGAGAAGCGAGCTGTATGACAACTCAGTTTCAGCTTTTTGAATTCCACTGTGGCAAATTACTCTGAGAATTTGGGTATTGAAATTTTATAGTAGTGAACTGCAAGTCCAAGGCCTCTTTCAGTTTCTCTCAATATGTGCTCAAGTACACCTTTTAGGAACACCACAGACCCTGGTTTTGCCATTTAGCAGAAGCCCTTTGGTTCCATAGTCATCCTAAAAACGTGGAACCTGAACACTGAAACAGCCACATGATGGCAGCAAAGCATCAGAAGGGCTGCAGGACGTCACAGCCTCAGAGAACTGAAATGGGAGTGTTTAAAGGCTGCAGTATTCTACTACTTGCTTAAAGGAAGTAACTGCAAAATTAATAATGGAATCTTTTAGGTTGGAAAAGACTTTCAAGATCATCAAGTCCACCGGGTCCTTTTCTGCTGGGTAATATTCCAGCTGCTTTTTCCCAAGCCTTTACTGCTGCGTGGGTTGTTACGATCCAATGCATAGTTCAGAGCACCTTTTGGCTGATGTGAGAATATCAGCCTTTCCAACCCAAAGGATTCTATTCTACGATTCTATGATTGTGTGGCATATGTACCTGCATATATAAAAGACCTTTTTTAGGGAGTAAGAATACAATCAAATGTTAATCCACATCTGATAAGTAGTCTGGCTCCTGTATAGTATTCAAAGCCTTCATCCTGACATTGACTCTAAACTGAGCAATGAAGTTGGCTGATCCAGGACTTGATTATAAAGGAACTGAAGGAGAGGCATGTGCTAGCTAGAATATGTTTATTGACATTGTTTTTTTTAATGTGAATTATCTTTTCCTTGGTGTGATTATAAGTTCAGCTGAGAAGGGCGTGTTATAGGTTGACCCTGACCACTCACTACTGCCCCTCAGTGGGATGGAAGAGAGAACTGGAAGAGCAAAAGCAAGAAAAAATTCTGACTAAAAAAAAAAAGTCAGCTTAAAATGTGAAGGAATAAACAAAAAGGAAAATAAATGATGCAAAGGCAATTGCATGGTACATCCCATAAGCAGCCTAATGTTCAGACAGTCTCCAAGGAACGTCAACCTTAGTACGACTTCCTCAGCAATGCATTTATTTCTCAGCATCATGTTACATGGTACAGAATACCCCTCTGTCAGCTTATGCCAGCTGTGCTGGCTGTGTCACCTCGCAGCTTTTTGACCACTCCCAGCCTACTTGCTTGGTGGGAGCAGAGTGAGAAACAGAGATGTTGTTGATGATAGGCAAGCACTGCTTTGTATTGCTTGTTAGCAGTAGCACAACCATTGGTCATTATCAATGCTCTCTTGGTCAGTAGTCTAAAACAGAAAACTACACAGGCTGCTATGAAGAAAATAAACTGTTTCAGGATAGGAAATGCCACGATTTTAAGGAAAAAGATAATGGAAGTCATTGTCCTGTGGGCCAATATTGTCGTCATTGCATGACTGCCTGATAGACTCTCTGGGATGAACTTGGGTGCTTCTAAAATAATCTTTTAGAAACACAACCAAACGGAATCATAGAATGGCTTGGGTTGGAAGGGACCTCAAAGATCAGATAGAATCACAACTTCTTCTGGAAAAGATGTAAATGTCGTAATTCCTTTCCAAGATCTCGCAATCATAGTTATGAAAAATGAACAAGATGAAGTAATAAATGCTGGATGTTGCCCAAGTGAAGAAAAAAAATAGGGAAAGGAAAATGAAGATTTTGCCAATGAGTTCAGTTTACGTCTTGGTCAGTTTGATGCTTTCTTTGTTTTATTCCCTCATCTACCAAGAAGATCAGAAATGTGACTTCATTTGAAACTAGAAAGCTACAAAATACTTGTGTTGAGCAAATATTCTGGAGTTACTGATATAGAGGATTAAATAATAAGGAAAAAGGCCTGCTGGAGTCTTATTCAGATTTCAGACATTGAGTAACTAGTTCTTATTATGGTCTGTGTCTAATAGACATCTTTTAACTCTTGAAGAAAGCATATCCTCTAAGAGAACATCACTTTAATGAAAGAAAGTCACTGCCAGTAACTGATGTGAGGCAGAGCATGTTAATACAGGAATGGACTAGAACAGATTCCTGAACTTTGTGTCATCAGATGCAAGGCTAGAGGCAGAAAATGGAGGAATTTTTTTTTCTGAAGTTAAAAGAGAGTTTGTAAAGCTGAAGTCATACCAGGGCCATAGGACTCATCAGGATTCTCTAATGTCTCTAGAGTCTAATGCTCTTGTAGCCGAACTCCAGGTGGGATCTTCTTGCAGGCAGCTCCTCACCTGTGCTGAGCTAGAGGGCAGCCCTCTCAGCTGTATAAACCTACTGCTTACCTGCACCTGTAAGCTTTTCTTCAGCATGCTTCCCTTGTTTTCAGAGAGGTGTAGCTGATTTCTCTCATTAACCAATAACATGCCTGAGCACAAAAAAATAAAATCAAAACAAACGGGACAGGAACGTGGCTGTAGTTCCTATACTAGCAATAGTTCCTATTTCTGCACTCTAGGGTCCTGGTCCTGAATGTTCTAGACTTCTGCCCTTGTGCATTTCTCAAGTACCCCTGTGACTGTAAAATTATTAATATTTGGGAGATCTGATGAAGACATTTATTATGAATAAAGGGGCTTCCCTTTTGACCAAAAAACTCTTTAAAAAACCCAACTACCTGAAAGGAGGTTGTAGCGAAGTGGGGGTCAGCCTCTACTCCTGGGTAACAGGGATAGAATGAGAGGGAATGGCCTTATATTGTGCCAGGGGAGATTCATGTTGGATATTAAGAAAAATGTCTTCTCAGAAAGAGTGATGAGGCACTGGCACAGGCTGCCCAGGGAGGTGGTGGAGTCACCATTCCTGGAGGTGTTCAAGAAAGGGTGGATGTGGCACTGAGGAATGTGATCTAGAGCGGTCAAAGGCATGGGTTGATGTTTGGACTGGATGATCTTAGTGGGCCTTCCAAGCTTAATGATTCTATGGTTCTATGAAAAGCTAGTATTCTGTGATTGTTTCCAGCTCCAACTTCTACCCTCACCGCTGAGTTCCACTTCTGCAGGTTGTGCAACTTCTATAGACTCCACCAAGAGCCCTCTCTCTGTAGTACCAGTTGTGGCAGTTAACAAGCTACTCAAGGAGTCTGTCTCCCAGGCATGGGTACTTGGCCTTGTTAACATGTAGGTGACTGTCTGGAGTCGTGTATTCAGCTAGAATAAGGAGCTCTGACACGACTGTGGGGGAACCCTAGTATAAAAACCTTATGGGGCTTTTTTCCCTCGTAAAGAAGGGAGAAAATAATTCAGGAGAATATTTTACATTGATGAGGAACTATGCTGAAGCAGATTAGGGATGCAAAGAATAGAGAAAAGGTCACGAAAGTGCAAGTAGGCATTGCTTAACGTCAGCTTTGCAAAAGAAATTAAAGCAATTAGTAAAAGCTTCTTCAGCCATATATATTAAAAATATGACTGAGAAGAAGTGAGGCCTCTGGGAAGAGGATAGGAAGAAATTAAAGTTTGAGTCATGTCTCCAGGTCGAAATGCATAGAATAGAATCACAAAATCCTGGAATCATTTGAGCTGGAAGGGACCCTTAAAGGCCATCTGGTCCAACTCCCCTGCAGTGAATAGGGACACCTACACTATATTAGGTGCTCAGAGCCGCGTCCTGCCTGACCTTGAACTTCTCCAGGTATGGGGTACCCACCACCTCTCTGTGCAAATGTTGCTAAGCTATGAATACACACAGTAATATGTGTATGGAGAAGGATCAGGACAGTAGGAGGTTACTGAAGCAAGTAATGAAGCGATAGACCTGGCAACAAGTAGATGTGTCTATTCAGAATGAAAGCAGAAAATGAGTTTTGCATCTGGAAAATAATTTAACAAAACCAACTTCAGCTGTTTGTGTCACATCTTGGCATTACTGGTGCCAATACAGTCTAACATCATCAGCGATCTGGGTGACGGATGGATGCAGAACCTTCTTCAGATCCACTGCTGATACCAATCTAGAGGGAAAAATCATTACTCTGGTTAACTTAGCTATACAGCCTTAGACTTAGAATCATCTAGGTTGGAAAAGACCTCCAAGATGATCAAGTCCAACCAACGACCTAAACTACCAGCTCCCATAAAGGCAAAAACTGCACAGTCCTTGAAGACTGAATTATGGCTCTGCAGCTGAGAAATCAGCCATGCCGCTCTGAAAACAAGGGAAGCATGAAGAAGTGCTCATGGATGCAGGTGAACAGTGTGTTTCCGTGCCTGAGAGGGCCACCATAAAAATCAGCACAGGTAACAATTTGCCTGCAAGAAAAGTCCAGCAGGGAGTTGGTTCCGTATGGGGCAGGAGGCAAGTGATTGCAGGATCCCTGCTCCTGTGTTGCAAAGCTGGAAGGGAGCCCAAGACTCGCAGGAAGGACAAAAGGACGGTGTTCTGTGTGTGGGCAGTAGAATTACTGTGGGTGTTTCAATCCTTGCTTATGCTGTGGTTCCTAATTGGCGTTGCACAAGTCACGTATTAAAAAATGTTCAAGCTTGGTTGCCTTTTGCAGGATCTTTCTTTTGTGGATGCACAATGGTGTTTGCAATCAGTGTGCTGAACTCAGAAACTCCTATAAAAATGCTGAGCGGTATGAAAAAATAAATCCCAAATTATAGCAGTAGGAAAACAAAATGGTTTTGGCATGGGTATTTAACAATTCTAGCTTGGATCATTGTGTGTTTTAGTTTCTCTGTAACAACATATAAAGTGATTTTAGATTCTGCTGAATTTGGACCTTAAACCTTAGGGGTATCTGTGATGCTGGAACATGCCTAGGGGACGTTTCTAAGGAACTGCAGGTTAAAGGAAATGCACAGCATAGGGATATGTGGTGATTGTCGAATAGATTATTATTGGCCCTCTTTAAAAAGAATGTGAGCGTGCAGTTATAAATGATGCAATGCATAGAGTTTTAGATGAGAGTTTCACAGTGCTTATATGGCAGAACCTGATTTTATGCCTTACTGTAATAGCATGGCAGAGTTCTCAGTATCTTTTAAAACTATTATTGCTCACCCATAAAACACGACTGAGAGTGAAAGCAAAGTTCGCTACCACCTGAATGGTAGGATTTCATGTGTGCTTTTTCTCTTTTGAAAAAGATACAAAAGTTGTTTTCACAAGGTAAAAGCAATCAAAAAATATATATTAGCTCACTATTTGCACCAGACTTAAGGAATGGACTGAATCATAGAATCACAGAATCATTAAGGTTGGAAAATGCCTCTAAGATTATCTAGTCGAACCATCTACCTACCACTGATATTTCAGTGAAGCTCAGGCATTCCAGGGATGATATTTTCCTGGAAACAAAGTACTCCAGTGCTGTGTACCTTAGTACTGTATTATTTTCTGGATCTGGGGCCACTCTGTGTTGTGCCAGTTTATCTGCAGTGGACTAAATGAAAATAGATGGATATACACTGGATGGATACTGGATAAAAATGCTGTTGTAATAGCTACCAGTTCAGCAGTCACTTACCGAATTTCTGGAGATCTGGACAACTATGTCAAGTGCTTATGCGAGGAGATGTCACAGACAGAGCTCGGTGCATGTGTACGAGCTCCCAGATGTGCACCATATAGATTCTGTGGGTGTGTGGGCTGTTGTTGCGGAACACCATGGTGCAAATTCACCTAAACAGATTTCCCAATAGTTTCTCTGGGTAAACATGTCTGCTGTGGCTTTCACTATCTGGACTTTTCCATGCGGCTCTGGAATGTGTTTGGTGACATGGATAACACAGACAAAGAAAGCTTTTGCTTTCAGTTGGGGAAGGGATGTGTTTGAGATGTTCCATGGTTGTTAACTCCAATATCTTCTTGGTTCTGTGTTCTCTGTCTCCTCGTAAACCAGAAACAAACCCCTCATTTTGATCTGTTCCTTTTCAGGTAGCTGCTAGATTTGCAAGTGAATAAGGGCAAGTTTTATGAATAGCCATAGAGTAATTTGGATTTTTTTTGCAAGTGCTTAAAACACACCCACAAAATACAAACAACCCACATTTGCAACAACTATTGCATATTTTACTACCACCACAAGTATAGAACAGGCTGTGTGTACGATGAACTATTCCATGCACGTACCGCTCTGGAATGTGAGCACAAAAACATATCGGTGTAGATGCTTTTACTTAGACCAAGATAAAGAGTTTCAAAATGCCATGTGACAGCACAGTATAATTTTTTCTCCTATTCTTTTATCACTGCCTTTTAATGAATATCAGTAGTCCCATTTCTCTTTCAGCTAGGGTGGTTCAAGCATTGCTACACATCGGGATATTTAAACTGATGTTTTGGGCTTGAGTGATTAATTTGCAAGATGCTACGTGATTTGAAGTATTAGAATTACATCATTTACATCTCTGTGTCAGCTAGAATGCCTGCCTTCTTCATGCAGAGCTGAGGGCAAGGTGGATGTCTCTACTATGTGTGATTTCAGCTGTCTCTGTCCAGTGTTGTGCTACTTGTGCTACTGTTACAGAAAATAAAGGAAGACAAAACGTAGGCTTCACATCTGGCACTGTTTGCAGTCTGAGAATTGCATCTCCTGATACAGAAGATCATCTCCGCTTTGAGCAAACCCTGCCTGGGCTTCTTGCATGCTGTCTGCCTGGGAGAGAGAGTACACAGGCGAAAGTGAACTTCACCATGCTAAAGTACCTTGCTCAAGAGCACAGCTTGGCTACTTTCATCACAGCAACGATAGAATCAAACAGAAATGTGTTTACAGTTTTTTTTTACTTCGACCCTGTAGTCTGAATCTGTTTCTTCCTGTACAGACCAAACTGTGTGTCAGATGAGAGAGAAAAGGTGGGGAGAACCATTTTGTGGAGAAGCCTATCTTAGTAATAATGGGGGAAGTTAAGACAACTATTATATTAACGGGGGTGTCTCAGTTAAGCATCTCACTGACTTTTTTGACTCATTCTTCACCAGCAAGTGCTCTAGCCATACTGCCCAAGCTGCAGAAAGCAAAGCCTGGGACTGGAAGAATGAAGAACTATCCAGTGTAGAAGACCATAGTTGAGACCATCTGAGGAACCCAAAGGTGCACAAGTCCATGGAACCTGATGAGATGCGTCTGTGAATCCTGAGGGAACCAGTGGTTCATGTTGCTAAGCCACTATTCATCCTGTTTGAGACACTGTGGCAGTGCAGTGAAGTTTCCAGTGACTGGAGAAGGGGAAACATAACCCCCATTTTTAAAAATGAAAAAAAGTAAGATGTGGGGAACTACAGGCCAGTCAGTCTCACCTTTGTGCCCAGCAGATCAGGGATCATAGAGCAGATCGTCCTGGAAACTATGCTAAGGCACACAGAGAACAAAGAGGTGATTGGTGAAAGCAAGCATGGCTTCACTAAAGGCAAATTGTGCCTGAAAAGTTTGGTGACCTTCTACAGCAGGGTTACAGCAACAGTGGGTAAGGAGAAAGCAAGTCTTGCTGGACTTGTGCAAAACATTTGACACTGTCCAGCACAGCATCCTTGTCTCTAAACTGGAGAGAAATGGGTTTGAGTGATGGACCACATAAAGGATAAGGAATTGGTCACACTCAAAGGCTTGTGGACAACAGTTCGATGTTCAAGGCCTCTTCCAATCCAAACCATTCTATGATTCTATGATTTATGGTTACATACACACTAAATGAATAAATACAAATGAAAAGTTTGGTGTAAGGTGGAAAGTTCATACTTCAGGACTTAATTCAATATTGCCTTATAAAGGGATAGGATGAAAATTTGATGAGGCAGACTATGCCACATCTGCCTTCCGCTTGTACCTTCCTCAAAAGCATCTATGCATGGTAATTTCAGACTAAAAAATACCAGATTTGGAAGATGGCAGTATTTTGTATATTGTGGGCTCAGTTTTTTTTCGGATCAGGCACAAAAATGATGTGACTCAATAGAAAAGATTGAGAGATATGTCAAGGAGAGATTGCAGACCTTGGAGCATTCTGCTGTTTTCACTGTGTTAGTGTAGATTTAAGCTCCATGCTTTGTTGGCAGGAGTTACAATTGAATGAGATACACTAGCAAACATATTTATGGACAACTTTTGGCTCACCACACAGGCTCCCTTATAGCTTTTTTATTTTGATTCTGTATGACATTATGGAGATCTATTGTATGGTAAATGTAGGATTAATGACAAACTCAAGCGTTACAGAGTGCTAACAGCGCTTTAGTTTTGTAAAATGATCACAGAATATTACCTGTAGAACAGCCAACACACTTCCTCAGATTTCTCTTCTGGCTAGAATCCATGTTCAATCATGTATGGAAACTAGTTAACAGCTGACTTTATCCATTTCCTAATGCTCTGTGAAGAAGGTCACTTATTATATTGCTCTTTCATCATATTGCCATCTGATTTGATTGAATAGCAGATTCTAAATTATCTTCCTAAATCTTTCAGTGTATGTATATTTATATTCAGTGAAGTAGCCTACAGGTCTCTTGAGTAATCAGACCTTCCAGTGGCAACTCAGAAAGGACAAGAAGAAACAGGGCATTTATTTGTGGGTGTGTCAAAGAGTCTGGTGTGAACGTGGAAGACAAGGGTGTGTTTGCGTGAAGGGAGTCAACCAGCCCTAGAAGCACAGGGTGCGGTTGGGAGTGAGACTGTATAACGGGTAGGCTGACACAGTTCATCTGTCCAAACACAGTGTGGCAAGGCTGAGATGAGTGAATCTCAGTGCTGAATGCACATCCAGAAGTGCAGATGGCTCCACAGACTGGCTCCACAGAAAAGGAAAGGAAGCCTGTTTCAGCCTTTCTACAGCTTTTCACTTGGGAAGAGATCAGAATCCACAATGGCCATGGCCCAAGTAAGGAGCAGTGGCTGGTGATTGACAGGAATGTTTACGACGTCAGCAATTTTTCCAAGCGGCACCCTGGAGGCAGCCGGGTTATTGGCCACTATGCTGGGCAAGATGCAACGGTAAGATCTAGGGATGGAGTGGAGGAATGTGGTTCTGGTGCTGGGACAGGAGGATGTGGTTGGACTCCAGTGGAGAACACTTGTGATGGTTGGCACTGTGCTCGGTCAGATAAGGCCCTGGGCAGTATGATCTGGTGGGTGGCAACCAGCTCACGGCAGGGGTTGGAGCTCAATGATTTTTGAGGTCCCTTCAAACCCAAGCCATTCTGTGATTCTGCGATAAGGTAGTGGATGTATCTGTTGTTTGTAAAAGTACCTTTCTGGTTACCCTCAAGATCAGAGTTACCTGCTAGATAAATTATAAAGCTCTGTTCAGGTTCATTACATTAAAATGTAAATGGTGCACATGCACACAGGCTGTCTTGCCACTGGGCATAATGGGGCAGGCTGTCTTCCAAGTGCCTGCAAAGTACTTCTGTTGCAGTGGAGTGAAAGGGAAGAGGTTGGGAAGTGGTACACTCAGTGCGTACTGCTGTTTTAATGTCTGAACACTTCCAGATGTGGTAGAAGCCAAGGATGATCAAAGAGCGAGAGCTTGAATAAGGAGGAGGTAATGTTCAGAGATAAAGAGGTATTAGTTCTGGAGTCAGTGGAGCAAGAAAAGGAGGTAACTAAGGGAAGGACCCTATTTTGTACAAGTGAGTGATGGAAAAGAAGGTCTTGATCAAAAATTCTATTCCAGAGGAGGGGGAAGAAGAATAAAATACAACAACTGAGAAATCAACAGAATGACATTTGGCTGCGGAAGATGAGGAAACTTTCTACAAATAGTCCATCTGAAAGTAGATGTAGAGACACCTGCAAAAAATCTTTGATTTAGAGGATCTCTCTGAGTTATTGATTGTTGAAAGAAGTAATAAATTTTAAGGAGATTTCATAGATAATTTGCTAAAAGTTGATATTGAATTTCTGAACTCTCAGAAGCAAGACCAGGATTAGGACATAAATATGTGGTGTGGGGACCCAAATTTAATTCTTGTCATGAGAGATTTTTTGACTTCAAGAAAGTAGATTGTCCTTTCTGTTCCTCAGTTTTCAGTTTATAAAGTAGGAGAACACTTCCTAACTCATGGATCTAAACAGATCAGAGCAGTTATTGTTCACAAACCATTCCTTTCACTGTCCAAAATTGAGGCAGAAAAATAACTAGTGTTCTCTGGTGAAGGAAAAAACCCTGCTATGTCTCCTTTGTTCTTTTCTCAAGCCTAAAGAATTTGCCTGAAGTCCAAGGTTTTTTTACCAAGCACTCTTGACCAATCTAGAGCTCATGTTAAAGATATGGTGAGAATTATCTTCCTCTATATGCGCTACTTTGCAAATATAGACAATACTCTTTGCAGAATGTTACACTGATGTCAAGTGTTGGGAGTTAGGTCCATTGCAGATGATAGTCCTAAAGTAATCTCTTGTAAGGTGGTAAGGTAAGGCAAGAGCAGAGGGGATAAACAACACATTGCAGGATGGAAAGGCTTGCATTTCTTTGATACAAATCCATGATACTGAGATTGTGAATAGGAAATTCTACACATAAAGATCCTGTCTCCTGCCTCTAAGCTGCAGTACAGATTCTTACTGCTTCATTCCGTTTCAAAATTCCTGGGAAGAGGGACCTACATGATACAGTATAATAAAAGGTAGGATGAGGAACACAGACTCATAATAGAAGGATTTCCCCAGACCTCTGGATCTGGGCAGGATTTCTGATTGTTCACTGTGACAAAAGGGCATGAGATGCCTGTAGAAAGCTCATCTGTTCAAAATGTCACTTTTCTCTGACTTCAGTGCTCAGAGATGGGCCTTTTCTGAAGACAGGCTCAAACGGAATGCCAAACTGCATAAGGAAAGTCCTCTTCTTGTCTGAAAGTGTGCAGACATTTTTGTGTTATGACTAAAAGATCACCTCAACTTATTGTAGAGACAAAATCTGAATGGATGTGACTGGTTGGACACTGAGGGTTTTGTAATATTGACTCCTTCTGCAAGATAAAGGAGTACGGTCAGTATCCTCACCTTCCTTGTGGGAAATCCACCGAGGAGATAAGATGAAGAAGAGCTGTGATATATCTGGGGTTTCCTGTTTCCTTTATTCTATAGTTTGTATTTCATTTTGAAACTGGTACTGTGAACGGTTCTTGAACAAATATGTTTGAGTCACTAGTGTTACTCAGTTACCCAAAATGTCAATTAATCTGAAAACAGGCAACTGTAAGAGAAAGCTAGATAGCCCTGTATATGTATATTTCCATTGGTTCTACTGTGATAAAGACAGGGTTTTAACAACATCATTGTATTTTCCTAAGTATGGCAAAGAGACACCTCACTGATGTGTTTTCCTGCTCCCAGGTCCCATCCACAGGGCAGGGCTGCTGGCTGAAGCCTTCTAAGGAAGGACTGTGATGAAAGAAACAGATGAAAGAGAATGTTTCTCTCTGCAAATAGTTTTTCATCAAATGCTTTCATACTCATTACCAGCCTCACCCAGATACTTATATGACATCTAGTTTCTTGAAACTTCTCCAGCTTCCTTGGGCCTAGCTCCAGCTGATGGCAAAGCACTATAGGAACAACTGAAGGAACAGAGCTCTGAAGGTCTTTGGAAAAGAAAAGGAATCAGGATTATGTATTATATTAATGATATGGAAAAAGTAGAGATCTGGCATCTGGTATTTAACAGTATACCTTTCTTATCCCATTTGTCTATGTACTGATTTGTAGGATGCCTTTGTAGCATTTCACAGCGATAAGGCCCTGGTGAAGAAATACTTGAAGTCTCTGCTGATCGGGGAACTGGCACCAGATCAACCCAGCTTTGAGTCTAACAAAAAGGTGAGTGACCTAGAAACTAAGTGTGAAATGGCTTGGAAGGAGAAAAAATAAAGAAGAGGGGTAGATATAATTACTGGAACAGCAGAATTGGCTTTGTGCCCTGGGCTGGGTTGGTGGTTGGGGCGGCAGCTGCCATAGTCAAGCATTTAAACACGCAACACTGTCCCAGAAAAGCCAGATCCATACCTGGGTGTGAGGAATGGGCCCCAGAGCACCAACATCTGATCAGTTCTTCCCATTGTGATGTCTCACTGACACAGCCTGTCAGCAACTTGTTTCCAATGTCAAAGCAAAGTGGAGATCTATTATCTCATGCTCATTCTTGTGCAGAAACCCCACTGACAAAATATTTTCGCTGACTTAGAATCATAGAATCATAAAATCGTTTGAAATGGAAGCGACCCTTAGATGGCATCTGGTCCAACATCCCATGAAATGAACAAGGACACCTAGATCAGGGTGCTTAGAGCCCCATCTAGCCTGAACATGAATGTCTCCATGGCCACTTCCACGGCCACTCTGGGATTCCTGGATATGCTGTATTACACTTTCAAATTAGCTAGTACATTAATACTTCTTTTACCCACAGAAATCACTTCTAGAAGACTTCCGTGAGCTGCGCTGCACTGTTGAGAAGATGGGACTTCTGAATCCAGATTCCACGTTCTTCATTCTGATTTTCCTTCACCTCCTGGTACTGGATGCTGCATCCTGGCTTACGGTCTGGTACTTTGGGATATCCTTAGTGCCTTTCCTTGTTGGCATGGCGTTCTTCACCATTGCTCAGGTAAACTGCTGACAGCAATTCAATGGTGTGGACACATTTGTTTCATCCCAATGAAGAGGATCAATGAAACATTCATCTTCCAGTCACTGATTTACTATGTCCTCTTTGATCTAATAAGCTGGCTGAAGACAACAAGCAGTTTTCATTGCTCCCAGCAAGCCTAGATTTGCTGACAAGCTGTTCGTTCTGGCTGGTGTGGTGTTGTGAGTTTAAGTAGGCAGCTTTATAAGATGGGATGGGCTGATCTAATCACTCACCCCAGACAGACGAGGGAATATCTCATTCTCAGTTCCATTTCTGGCTCCAAGTTCTGTTTACTGTCTGATGGTTCTGATGTTTGGTCCATCATGAGCCAACCCCACTCGCTAATTCAGAATAGTTTTCTGCTGGGAGGTGCGATGAAGCTCTGGATTTGGAAGTTCTTACATTTTCTCGATGGTTACTTGGAAATTATATATATTTTTGATGGGAACAAGAGACTTGTATGCTTTAACAGTCAAACTCATTGTAATGATGTTTTGCTGTACAACAAAATTAATATCTGGCATTGAGCAACTTTAATGGGCAGTGGTCTAAAAGGAAGTTCTCAGCACTGAGCAGATAGGACTGCAGGTAGTCCTTCTTCCCCACATCAGAGGGAGACGATCTCATGCTATGATGCTGAGGAGGCTCCCAGAGGCAAATTAATACAACACTGCTATGATTCTGAATCCCTGGCAATCCTTTTGTCTTCTAGATCCAGATGGGCTGGTTCCAACATGATCTGGGGCACTGCTCTGTCTTTAGGAAGCCTAAATGGAACCATCTGCTGCAGATCATTGTGATAAATGTCCTGAAGGTAATTGCCTTACTGTGGGAATATTGTCTGGGCCTAATCTGGACTAAACAATGAATGGGAGTGACTCTACATTCAGGCAGCATTACCTGTGAGGAAAATATAGTGCAACTGTCAATGATAGGTTGATAAATAATAATTGGTGATAGAGTTCTAATTTGAATCCCTGGTATTTGGCTTTTCCTACAGGGGTTACCTGCCAGCTGGTGGAATCATCTGCACAATCAGCACCATGCCAAACCCAACTGCTTCCGCAAAGACCCTGATCTCAATATGCATCCTCTCCTGTTCAGCTTGGGAAAAACACTCTCTGTGGAGGTGAGTATGGAGCTGGACAGCCTTTGGCATAAAAGACAGAATAGTGGGATAATAACCTGAATTATGGCTTTCTGCCTAAACTTGTAACAATAACTTGAAAAATGAGGAAATGGTTTCAAACTAAAAGAGGGGAAGTTCAGACCGGATATAAAGAAGTTTTTTTACAATAATGGTAGTGAGGCACTGGAACAGGTTGCCCAGAGAGGTGATAGATGCTCCATCCCTGGACACCTCCAAGGTCAGTCTGGACAGGGATCCAAGCACCCTGATGTAGCTGTGGGTGTTACTGTTCGTTGCAGGAGAGTTGGACTAGATGGCCTTCAAGAGTCCTTTCCAACTCAAACAATCCTATAATTCTATGATCCCATAATTTCCAAAGTGTTAGATGGTCTGAGAATCTCACAGTCAGATTGTTCTGACTCCCACACTCCCAGTAGCAGATCCTTGCTGGATGCATTCACACTAAGGTTCAAGTTCAAGATATATGACTTAAGCACCAACCTGGGGCCTGGCTATCATGATTATTAGGCAGCAAACTCTTAAAATCAGTACTTAAGTTCTCTGTGTTGCTAGAAGAGCAGGGTAAGTACCTCGAAGGCCTTCCAAACAACGAGTCAGTCCACTTGATTAGTGTTAGTCAGATGTTCCCTCTGGGTCCTTTTGGTTGTAGGACCTGCTTGGCACCTAAATCCTTCAGTACCAGTGTAGTTGCTATGCACAAAATACAGGCATAGCAAATTATTTCTTAATCTCCTTTTTAATTTTTTTTTAGTCTCATAAAAATAAATCCATGAACACAGCTCCCCCTTTTTCCTATGATTTCAGATATCAGGGTAGGTAAGGTCTCCTGCCTTTTCTTTCCCCAGCAGTTCTGTTTACTCATGGAATGAAGAAATGACCTCTTGCTTAGATAAGCATTCTCTTTAAATAATGCGTCACTCTCCATTAGATGGTAATGAGCAGTGAAATCTTTCCAATGCATGTGGAAAATTCCAGCTCTGCTGTCTCAGGAAGGCTCCTGGGAAGAGAGTTTATACAAAGTATTTATTAATAGAAAACAGTTAGATGCGACATGAAAGAATTCAGTCAGTGATCTTCTGAAAGATCTCTCATAGCGTTAACATGAGCATGCAGTATCTAGAATGAGGTGCCTGTCCCTGTGCTAGATTGAGCTGGATGGAAGTGAAAGCGCAGGAAACTAGTTCTCATCTCTTCCAGCTTTGAACAGAAATGAGTCAGGCACACTGTGGATGGGCAAAATGCATTTCAGTGGTTTCATTTTGTTCAGTTTGTTCGGTTTCAGTTTTGATCTAGTGAAGATATCTTTGAGACTTTCCTCAATAATAAGGAAGCTCTAGAAATAGACTGCTCTGCCTCCTTATTGTTTTATCCTTCAAAGAATCAAAAGTACAAAATTTGCAGATGATATCAAGAATCCTTTTGTGTAAATAGTGAAAAAAATACACTGAGGCAATAAAGGTACTTGTGCTATGTAAGTGTTTAATCTCTTTGCTGTTTCATGAAGTCAAGGTATTCAACAAAAAGGCAAAAATCTCTGTAGAGTATTTACTACTTAGATCTTGCAGCAATGATTTTGGAGTCTTTATAGAACAACCACTCAACCACTCTACCACTCAAAGAATTGGGATATCTGCAGCCCGTATCCCATCTCATACAGAAATTCAGGCATAGTTTTCTCAGCAAACACATCCTGCATTCATCACCCTCTGTATCCTGTCTCAGTTTTCAGATGAATAACCTCTTCCTCCCCAAGCACAGATGATTTAAGCACTCTGAGGTGAGTGTGTGAACACGATTACATTGAATCTCATTGCTATCACAGGAATCTTCCCCTGCAAAATTCAAATTCCTTTTGAGTATTTTTGTTATTTTTGTGTATTTTTGTATCCTGTTATGAGTTTTGGAATTCTCCCTAAAAACTGTTGTGTTCTGACATCAGCACTTATTGATATCTGGATATGGAGGCTCAGATGAGATGGTTTTTTTCACTGCTTTGGACCTTCAGTGCCTGCTTTTCAAAGGAAAGGTTGAATTAAAGAGATTTAATAGGTAGCTATTGATGAGGTCATTAGATAGGAATAAGTATTTATGAAGGATCTCAGTTTTCCAACTACGTCATTACAATGTCCTTTCATTTTTTTTCAGCTTGGAAAAAAGAAGAAGAAGTTCATGCCTTACAATTATCAGCATAAGTATTTCAGCTGTGAGTATCTCTGCTTTCCTACAGTGCTGTAGGTACATCATCCCAAAACTGCAACTTCATCTCCTTCCCAAAATAATAGGTTTAAAGATATTCCCATTGAAATCACAGCTTCATAGACAATCACGACATTAAGGAATCCTCATGTGAGGAGGGACTTCCCCTGACTGTGTGATGTTAGGTATAACATAAGTGTTATTCAGGTGTAAGGGATGGGAAAGAAAACTAAATGGGAAAGAAATGGAGAAGTGAAGGGTGCTGAAATGAAAAGAACAGGTTGTGCGGGCGCATGAAAGCTACTGCAAATGGAAACCAGCAAATTTTCCTCTCACTGCAGAGGAGAATATTTCTGAAAGATTTATGTTGCAGTGAAGTTCTAAATGTGTGTTTTCGTTCTTTCCTGCAGTACTGGCCCCGCTTGCACTTGTACCCTTCTTCCAGCTGTCCATTTTCTACTTTGGAATCAGGAAGAAGAAGTGGTTGGTAAGCACTGATTGCACTGTCTAGATATCTTTCAAAAATGTAACCACTTATACTGTATGTGGTTGGGTTGGAGTTAATTTTCCTCATGGCAGCTCATATAGTGCTGTTTTAGATTTGTGACTAAACCAGTGCTGTCACCACACTAATGTTTTAGCTGTGGCTACACAGCTTTTGTGCAGCCTCAAGACCTCTGTTTCTCATTCTGCCTTCTGTCAGTGATTAGTGCAAGAGTGTGAGAGGAGGTGACACAACCAGGCAGACGACCCAAACTAACCAAAGAGCTATTCAGTGCCATAAAACATCATGCTCAGCAATAAAAAGGGGAAAGAAGGTATTTAGGGAGATTAGTCATCTTTGGCTTGGGAACTGGCTGGACATCAGTATGCCTCAACCTGTGGGAGGAGGTGAGTGATTGCTTTTGCGTCACTTGTTTCATTTTGTATTTTTTTTCTGTCTTCCATGTCCAATTATTAAATAGTTTGTGTCTTGACCCACAAGTTTTCTTGCTTTTACTCTTCCTTTCCTCTTCTCCAGTCTGCCAGGGATGGGGTGGTGAGCAAAGAGCTGTGTAGTGCTTAGTTGCCTACTAGGGTTAACCCCTAACACTGCCATGTGGCTGTGTCACCTTTCAACCGAGGTGACTATGAGGTTTTGGATAGAAAAAATTTTTTTTAGGCTGCTTCAGTAGGAATGGTTATCTCAACAACTCCAGAATGAATTTGTCAGGAGATGCCTTTTAGCCTCTTAGCGGGTAGATAAAAGCTAACAGAAAACTATGGGACCTAGACGGAGTGGGATTACATATTTTTTCCTGGTGTTTAGTTAATGATTGTGAAGTTAGTGCTCCAAGAATATTTCAGGGGTACACTCAGAAGGCAGAATGATGGCATGGAGCTTACACTTGATAAGTAAGCGATCATAGGAAGAACATATTTTATGCTAAAATAAAGTGAAGAGGAAATGGAGGGATTTCTTCAACAAAGGCATAATCATCTTCCTTTTTTTTTTTTTCCTTTTTTTTAACAGGAACTGTTACTGGTGGTGTTTTTCAACATCCGAGTCTGCCTCATGTACATCCCTTTAATGGGATTTAACAATTTCATGGTGTACTACTGGATGTCCAGGTAACACACAGCATACTCAAAGTCCCCATGACTAATACTGGTAAACAATATTGAGTGTCAATGGAAATAAATGAAAAAAGTCATACCACTCATACTAGTCAGACTTCACAAAATTACAGTTTGCTCAGAAATAAGTAGTGAGCCAAGAAAATCATTATAAGTTGGAGGTGGGGAGAGGCTGCTCAAGGACCTCTGCTTTAGTGGCTCTCAAAAGAAAGTTAGGAGGCAATTCCTCCAAAAGTTGAGAGGCAAAGGAATGGAATAGAAAATCCTGAATTTTGCAAATGTGCTCTGTAAGATAAAGCAAGTCTTACGAGAGGCTGGGTAGATAGATATTTTAAGGCTACTGCTTTTTTGAGTCTTCTTGGTAACTGCCTCTGGAAAACTCTCAGCCCCTACTCCCTGCCCAGCCTTTTTTTTGTGTCAGATGACAAAATGTCTGTTTTAATGGCAAGTTTGGATGCAATTAGATACATTAAATTGTTTCTATGTTTGTCTGGTCAGGTACCTAGAGAGTACGTGGTTTATTTGGGTCTCGCAGATGAACCACATTCCAATGCACATTGATTATGACAAGAACAAAGACTGGGTATCTACACAGGTGAGAATCTCCTTTCTTCTGGAAGCCATGGGCCTGCAGTTCTGAATTATAGGACATGGTCCTATCATCCCATAGAATCAATCAAGCCTGTGTGCACGTCAATGGAAAACCTGTTCTCCCTGAGGCAAGATCTAGCCAAATTAACCTATGTTCCAAGAATCCATTTCAAGCTAGACTTTGTTTAATTCTTCAGGTCAATGAAGGCAATAATCTCTGTCACTAAAAGTTGTCTTTTATGTTAGACAAGGGTGATTGCTGGGGTTTAATTATCTAGACTTTCAGAAAAATAAAAGCTAAATCACTGTCTTTTTTCCTCCCAGCTCCATGCAACATGTAATGTGAACCAATCTTTGTTCAATGACTGGTTCACCGGGCACTTGAACTTCCAAATTGAGCACCAGTGAGTATGACTACAGGGAGAAGAGTGAGAATAATGGGCACTTAAAAGTGAGAAAGGCTGTGTCGTCTCAAATAAAACTATATTCATCAGAAAATCTTTTGCTCTCATTCTGGGAGATGGCTGGGAAAAAATTTGAACAGTGGGTACAGGGCATTATGCAAGCCAACCCTTACAATAACTATGTCATTCAATTCTGCAGCCTTTTTCCCACAATGCCTCGACACAACTACTGGAAAGCAGCACCTTTGGTGAAAGCCCTTTGTGATAAGCATGGCATTGAGTATAAAACCAAGACTTTATTCAGAGCGTTTGTAGATATTTTGAAGTAAGTATCAATTAACGTATGTAGAAGCACTCCTTCTGCAATGGAAGCTGAATAGTGTCTCCTCATAAATGATGTTTTTACTTTCTGTTCTTGCAGCTCACTGAAAGAGTCAGGGGAACACTGGCTTGAAGCCTATCTGCATGGATAGATGCTGGCAGCTCTTGAAGGGAACTTCTTCACCAGACAACTGCTGCAAAGAGTCAGCACAGACCAACAGAGTGTTTGTGGCTTCTGAAATAGGAACTCGGGAGCTGGGCAAAACTAATTGCAGTAAAAATGATGGGTGGGGAAGTGAATTAAAGATATATTTTTTTCATTGTTCTGAACCACGATATCTCTATTTTTTGCTGCTATCAAACTCAACATTCAGAGCCATGACAAACTGGGCCTTTAAATTTGGGAGTTGTAGCTCTCAAATCAGCTGGATCAATTTACTGTGTAGGTGGGGCTTAAAACAGCTCAGCTCCTTGCTTATGGGAAAAGCTTGAATGGAAATTCTTAGTTTTTTTGGTTTAATGGCTTAGTGAACATTGAATTAGACAAAGCAAACTGCAGGAAGTCAGAACGCATTAGGATGGAAAGACCTTCATGGGATATTCAAGGATAGGTAAGTAAGCAAAGAACAAGATGGCCTGCAGTACGTTGTCATCACTAGTGATCATATGTACACCACTTTCTCTTACTAGTTAAGTGAAGTGTTATAACTTGTACTGTTCATGAAATGCATAGGGAAGTAGATAACTGGATGCTAAGTTTTACTTTTCTAACAGCTAGTTTGAATATGATCCAAAAAGTCTGTATAGTATGTATAATTTATATGTATATATATATATTTGACTGTGTGCTGATTAGCTTTCTAATGTGATGTGTAACACATCTTTGCTGATGTTAGACTACTTTTAAAACTCTTAATTTCAGTAGACCAACTTTGAATGAGATTTAGAAACCTAGGCATTGGGGGTGGGCCAAGGTCACAAGGGTTTATAGGGTTCTGTTGCTTTTATTGACCTTTATATGTATTATTTTTTCTCTAAATACTTCCCAGTAATTTCAAGGACATGAGTATTTACATACACGAGCCATTAGGCAACTAAGTGCATTTGTGGCTCCTGCCTGTATCCAAAAAAGCAATTAAATCATACCTAACTGTCCTCTCTAGCCCTTAAAGAGTTTTTTCCTCCATTTCAGCATTCTAAAGAACTAACTCTTACAGGTTTTGTACTTGTAAGCTGTTTGGCCCCTCCAAGAAGGAGGGCAAGGACCCAGCCCCTCCACACTTAGGGTTTTGCAAAGCTTCTGCTAGTGGAAAGCATAATGACCACCTTGCATACAAGGCACAGTAGGTCTCTTTAGGAAGAGTATATGATCTCTGATTAATGAGTCTGATCTTGATTTAGTTATAACATTTTCTAATATGAATTATTACAAAATTAGTCCATTATGAGACAGTTGAGCATAACTAGCAAAACCTGAACTGTATTGTATTCACGTAAATGTCCTAAAACTGTGAATGTAGTCTGCAATGCCAAATAAGTATACAATTTGCCCATAAGAGTAAAGACCAAGTGGAAGAAAAGTGGTTCTTTGCCATTTGCACCCAGAATTCTATGCCCCAGGCTTTCAGTGGGCAAACCACTCAGGGGAGGAAAATGGGGAAGACCTTAAAGTGAAATATTACTGTGGACAACCAGACACATCTGCAAGCCATTGATGACCAAATTACATGCATTTCAAACTTGAGACAACAGCAATCCTCTTCCAAGTAACAGGTATTACCAAGCTCATAAGGTAAAGATCCCAAGAAGGAGTTTGGACTTAAATGTCTTCCTTGCTTTTTTTATTTTATTAATTATTCTGTTTTAAGAAGCTGAGGTGATTACATCTGGATTTCTGCTGAAATTCTCTGAAGACAGACTGACACAAAGTAGTTCTTTCTGATGTCAGCCGCATGAATCAATCTGATTCTTTGTTCCATTTAGCCAGCATTCTACTTGTTTGAATGTAGTAATTTATTGAGTCAGTTTTTTTGCAACCTCATTTAAATTAAAATGTTTTTGTCTCTTTAACTGATCTAACAGTGTGCTGTTCTATGTGAATATTGATTTATCTCTTTATCTGTTTCATAAAGGTTATTAACATACATGAAACTGGTTTACCTTTGTCTAGCTCTAAGGTGGTTCACAAACTTCAAGGGTTTGGTGTAACCCCTGGTGAGAAGTTAGCAAACCACTTAGGTTGGCATTAGAGTTCTTTGTAATGTTCCCTGAAAGACAACATGTATAATCAGGAATACCTGGAAGAAAGAAGGAAATCAGGGAAACAGTTTGCACAATATTGCTTTCTTTAGGAGTTTGTACTAAGATTGTGTTAGTAGTGTTTTTTTCTTACACAGATACACCAAAATTGTCAGCTTACCACAGGTATCTCAGAGGATCCCTTCCCTACAAGTCACTGATGGCACAAATGGCCACCCTGTTATACAGTCAACAAGTACCAAGCTTTAGAGGGCCCTAACAGTCAGGAAGACAGCAAGAACTGCAAAGCAAAAGAAATGTGTCAACAGTTGTTAAGGAACTGAATTCTACTTGTGTAAATACAGAGTGTCGTGTAGAGTATGCAGTGTGCTTCCTCTTAAACAGCAATCCAATGTCCCTATTCTCATAGGAATTCAAAGTTTTATTATATTTGAAATAATGGGAATTAAAACCTCCTTGTTGTCCAGTTTGTATACCCAACTGTATTTGCATTCTCAAAATTCATTTGCCTTAATCTGGTCATTTCGTGTACATTCAAATTCATAGTGTTCTTTAGCCTGTTGCTAAAGAAAAAGGCTTTTTTCAAGGCATTGCCTTTCTGAATAATGAAAGATACAGATACTTTTGAGACAAAAATGTAGTCAAAAACCCTACACTCCTTCCAACAAAGAGTAAAATTATTCCCATGTAAGACTTGTTCACTGATTCCTCTCTTCTTCTCCCCAGTCTTGCAAAAAATTGTGGGTGTTGTTCAATGTTATTTCATAAATTCTTAAATAACTGACTGGAAGACAACTTATTTATTGCTTGACATGAAAGAAGTCACAGAAGATAATAAGTATCCATTATGGGGCAATCAACAAGAAATAGACAATCTCTGCAATAAATCTGATGATATAGGTAAATATATTCCAGCTTGCCACCTGAAGTATCTTTTCTTAAGGTGTTGACTATATCTGGTTCAGTAGGTGTGTTCTGCTATTATTCTAATGCTCTTCAGATGCTGAGTTACACTTCTGTGCGTGTAGAGATCTGCCTCAGTCTTAGCAATTTTCCTGTTATCATCCACTTAAGGGTGGATCTTATTAGTTTTTCCTGTTTGCTGTGTTGCCCAAGAAGTCTGATCCATAGGCATGCTTGTAACAAGCTTGACATACTGGCTGGACTGTGCTCTTCAGAGAAGGTTTCTGTTTCTTTTCTTTCTGAAAGGGAGATAAAAGAGGTGTTTCTTCACTTTTTCATAATATAGTGGTTATGTCAGTACACCAACACACAGTTGCTACAGCAGTATAACTGTCTAGGTTCAATTCTTTCCCTAGCAAAAGTGATACAAGCCACAGTGCCCACCTCTCACCACCTATGGATTGGATAGCAACACGTTCCTCTCTCTGGAAGTTGTACCAAGAGTTCAAGAGTGGCAGCGGGCTTCTCATTTAGGGCGTCCATTGTTGGGTTCTCGGATTACTTGAGGAGGAATTTTATCCCTGTTTTAGAGGTCTTCTATATATCAGAGACAGCGTTCGCTGATACAGGGGAGGAGAGGCTGGAGAGCGGCCCCACAGAAAGGGCTCTGGTGTTCTGGCTGGTGGCAAGCTGATTGAGCCAGTGGTGTGCGCTTGCCGCCCAGAGGGAACGCACCAGGCCTAGCACTGCTGCTGGGCAAGAGGACGGGTTGTCCCGCGCTGCTCTGCGCTGTGCAGCCTCACCCCCAGTGCTGGGTGCCATTTGGGGGCCACAATACCAGAAGGACATTAAACTGTCAGAGAGCATCCAGAGGAGGGCTGCGAAGATGGTGAAAGGTCTGGAGGGCAAGGTGTGTGAGGAGCAGGTGAGGTGCCTGGGTGTACTCGACACAGAGCAGAGGAGCTGAGGGGAGGCCTCATGGCAGCTGCAGCTCCTCACAGGGAGCAGAGGGCAGCACCGTGCTCTGCACTCTGTGACAGCGGCAGGGCCTGAGGGAACAGCATGGAGCTGTGTCAGGGTAAGGTTCTGCACCAGAGGGCGGTGGGCACGGCCCCGAGTTCAAGGAGTGTTTAGACAATGCTCTAACATACGGTTTAGTCCAGGTGTGGAGTCAGGAGTTGGACTCTATGATTTCTGTGGGTCCATTCCAACTTGGGAAGTTCTGCTCAGACAAGGCTGTCACTAGCAAAGGCTGTGACATTTCTTCCAATCTACTGCTTTCTGCAGTTCAGTTTACAAGGTTCTAACATTTGCCCCACAGTGAAGCCAAAAAACATAATGTTTTCCTACAAGTATAATTTAACTTTTCAGAATAGAATTACATTGAGCTAAAAAGAGGGATCGAGCTAATTACGTGCTCATCCCATTCATTTTCTGGAGCTCCTTCTGTCTAGTTTGGCATAGCCTAAGTAACTCAGCACACCAGCGAAACGTGTTTGATCTTTACTGAGCTAGTGAATGATCTCTGTAGATGCTGCTCTCTCCCCTAGAGAACCGCTGATAAATAGCACGCTTCTGAGACTTCTCCACATCTTACTCTGTGAGGCAAAAGATAATACTGGGATACTTCAATTTGCGTTTGAAAATAAGCAGCTAAGACATAACAGGAAAAACAACAGCTTTGGTGATTAAGTTTATAAGCTGCTGTTTCACTAATACTTTGAACTTCAGTCCGTTAGCATGAAAGGATGATGAAGTGTGGAATAAGTCAAAGAGCAAACCTGTAAGAGTGAAAATGGTAACAGTATATACAGTCCTAGATAAGCTTGGGTAAACGTGTGAGCTCAGTTGCTCTGGTGTAATGCAAATAAAGAGATCAAATCAGTTATGTGCAAAAACGTTAAGAATTGCAAGCAACAAAAGCAAAAAAAATCTCAGCTTCCATTTAGCGCAAGTCTACTGAACACACGAGTTTCCTTTAAAGAATATAAATACCATTTGGAACTGCATGAGAAAAGTTACCTGTAACTCCTGTTCTCTGATGGTGTACATCACAGAGAAGCCACTCTTGGGTCCGTGCTCTACATGCACATGACCAGCAGGAGTCCCCCTAGCTAAGTCTTTGGCTGCTAAGCACTAAAAACACTTTTTAAGAAAAAATATGTACATATTAGATAAAAAGACAGACAGCACTAGACAGAGTTAAACACTTTTTAGAGAAACCTGGAAGGTAAGAAACAAGTGCTGCATGGACAGGAGTTCTGACAGTTCAGAGAGAAGTCAACTACATATTAACTGGAAAACATCCGTGACAGAAAAGGGTTCCTACAGAGATTCTTATTACCGCCACCAGCCGAAGACCTACCTAGGGACTCCTCCCGCTAGTCACACATGCATGGAGCCCCGAAAGTACAATTCAGTTTATCTAGATATTTGTTCCGTACTTATATGAGGATCTGCTGTGACAGTCACCTTTAGAGAAAGCACTGAGCTTTGCTGAAGCCAGCCACGTTCAATGAAAGGGGTTCCTCGAGATTCCCTGCAACCCAAAAGCAATCCGAGGAACTGCTAGCTCTGAGAGCCCTCTGTCGGCTAAGACAAGCATCTTTACTCAGCAATAATCACCTAGCATCCACACACTTCTTTCTTCCCTATAACGTAATGCTTAGCACCTCTAGAAATACTATACTGATAAAAACAGTACCTCTGGATAAAGAAGAGGCCACAGAAGACTGAGTTTCTGCGTTTCTCCCTTTAAGTGTACAGTTTTTGTCCAACTGGAATCAATTTCTTGATTAAGTTTATTGAACGTATGCAGACTGGAAAGTTTTGGCTTACAAAAAAAGGTATCAATATTTTAGTGTAATCTCGGGTCCTGGATGCAAAACATACCCGCTTCAACCAGTCCCAAACAGACAGAATCTCTGATTTTGAATAGGCTTGCACCTTATTTTAGTTTCCATAAAGTACAATCAAAACATTCAGTAGAGTTGTGTTGTGTTATACGTCAAGCTATCTTCTACATCTCGGCTTACAAAAGCTTTACATTTTGTCTTGACTAGAAAGTAAAGAGTGTGTCTACGATTTTAAAAACGACTACTGCTTGCAGAGCATTTCTGTGAGAAACACCAAGTTCCTCTAATAATAGTTTTACATCTGTGAAAGTCAAGAAAATACCTTTTAAACTGTTGTAACTTAACTATTATAATACACCTTTGTGTACTTATATATTCAGAATCATGCTCCTGTTTATACTGCAAGGCAAAAGCAGTCCCTGAAACTGATTTTAGTTGAGCAAAATCCCCCTTCCCTTCAGACTATGCTCCCGGTCAGAACTCCCGCAGTTCCCCAAAAAGAAGGCAAGGCAGCACAACACTATTCCTCCAGGCTCTGCCCTGCAGGAAGAGGAACAGACCCTAAGGATTCCTCAGAATTCAGTGACTCATTTTCCTTTTACAAGGGTTTTCTTTGAGACAGCACAGTTCCTCTTAGCACCCAAACTTCAATCTAGATTAGGAAATATCAGGTATATGATCCCTCAGCATTAACACCAACACAATCTTTTGGGATTGTAATACCTTGATGTGCAACAAGCCATTAGTTCACAGAAGAAACTTATAATTAATCTCTAAGCGTCTAAGAGTTCATGTGATTTAAGAAATGGGAAATAAGGCTCCCTTCTCCTTGTCTGAGCTGTGGAGGTTGCGTGACCTGGCTCAATCACAACTCTTCTGCCATCAACAAGATCGGTTCCAGCCATGTGAGACTTTTGGCAGGAAGGAGGCTGAAGCAGTGCAAAACTGTCCTTACTTTTCAACAGCAGCAGGTGGAAGTTACCTCTGCCAGACACCGCTCTGACCTAAGTCCCTGAGCAAGGTTTTCACCAAACACCACTTTCAAGGGTGGAATTCTTCTCACCTACTTTAAATTCTTCACTGTTACCACATTTAAGAACAAATATCTCTGTTTGACAGTTGTCACCTCAGAACTGTTTACTGAACCACTATTCTCCAAGACTGTACTAACAGCCAAGCTGCCAAAGAAAAACATTTCTTTCCTCCACTACATATGCTGAGCAATCCAGTCTGCTCCAGAAAACTTTATTTCAAACAATTTATGTACCTTGAGAAGTTTTCTCCAAATCTACAAGTATTTAGATTAATACCTCATGAAGACAAAGGTGCAAACAGTAACTGATTCAAAATTAAAGGCAATTATTTGACTAGTTCACAATTAAACAAGCGTCACTTAAGGCATTTCCCTTCCGCACAGCTGCTATGGTGGAAGCAGCTGTCCTGCAGCATAAACACAGAATGAAAAACAGCAGCCCCGGCTTACGTCAGTGTTCATCCCTCTTCTTTCAATCATAGCTTTCATAATTATTATCAAGTTTGTATCGTGAATCAATACATATAACAAAATAGAGTGGGAAAAGGAATATTAACAACAATTTTTGCAAGTCAAATCATACAAGGCAAATACATTTCTGACAACTCAAGAATCTCAGTATGTCTGGACAACGTAGCTGTAAGAATCTTATAAACAGCTGCAAGTGTACTTTCAGACTGAATTAAACTCAGACCTCTTTAGATTAGTTCTATTATAGAAAAATGTATAAGCTGCTACTTTGAGAGTTGAAAGCATTCCTGAGTGCAGTTACCTCTGTTCTGGACTGCTGTTAGTGGGCTGCAAAGCTGAAGGAGCCTCTTCTGCAACCTCTGCGTTCTCCTCTACCACATATTTACAAGAAGCATCCTGCGAGGTAGACAATTTTCCTTCCTCACTACATGAAAGGAAACAAGGTGTTTAATTTGTAAGTTTAATTTTTAAGTTACAATGCATTTCAGGCAACAGCAGAAAATAAGGAGAAGGGTTTGGTGTTTCACATGCAAATGGATTTTAAATTATGACTGAAACATGACATCAGGCATATGATTCTGGACTTAACATACACTTAAGGCACCGGTGTTCAAAACCATTAAAAACTGACTGGATAACAATGCAGGAAACACAATGATTACAAATACAACCAGGAAGTAAATAAGGGATGTGTGTGAAGCCCAAAGTGGTAACAGTCGGGGTTACAATCCTTTACTGTACATACCGATAGGATTTCAACACTCTGAAGCCATAAGTATGCAAAAACAGAAGGAAGAAAGTATAGAAGAAATTCAAGATTCCCTTAGAAATTGGCATTGACAAAGTCTGTCCGTAAAACAAATAATAAGCAGAACCACCAACTCATCACCACCTCTATTAGTAAACTACCTGCTGACTACACCGTGAAGCATTGCACGTATGATGCAGTACCAATACCATCGTTTGCTCTATTTCAATTCATCAGCGTCTTCTCAGATGTGAAAACGAACATAGTTCAGTAAAAAAGCAGTGCACACACTGGGAAACACGCTCATGTTTTGCCACTATAGAGAAGCATAAAAGCTGTGGCTTCCCACCTCATCCCATTTATTCAGGCCCCAGTTAGCACATCAGTGTACAAAGTTAACTGTACACCTACAAGGGTAAAGGGTAGCTCTACAGACAACCAAGTTGCTTTCTGCAGCAGTAAGTCTATTTAAGTCGTCAGGAGCATTTTAAAGTCACTGCTGATTTCTCTTCCTACTCTTACAGCTCTCCTGTCAATGGATCCTCTTCTCTTTCAAAGAATCCTTTTCTTTCCTCCTACATCCTTAAATCTACACAGCCTATAATGTCTTTACACTGCAAACACTCACCGAGACCTGTTTTCCCATCTGATTTATTACCTCGTTTGTCTTAAAACTCTATGTTTGTTTGAAATACTTGCCACAAACACCAGGTCTTTTCTAAATTTAGTTTTTAAATTGTTTTTAAAGAAAAAAATTCTCCATCCATTCTCCTCCTCAGCTTCTCATTCTCCCTTATGAACTAAGCTCAAAAGACATTTTTCTCCTTCGCAGCTTTCCACATAGCAGCTCCTGTCCTTATGATGCTTCTCTTCTCCTCAGCGCTGATTTAATCTCCATCCATCTTCTGTTGGCAGAAACTTACACAGAACTTAGGTCTGAGAGTATCCACTTTGCCAGATACACAGGTCAGAGTATGATCTCCACTCTTAATCTAAACTGAATTTATTTTTTTTTTAATATTATTTCCTCTGGACAAAACATCTATTTCCCATTTGCTGTCTGGGCATATTTCAGAGTAGGTTTAAAGAAAGCCACGTGAGCTCTGACCAGTATGAGGCTGCTTATCTCTATATCGGACTTAAACAGCCCACATTTAAGATCTCATCCCTTCAGCTCTCTTCTACACTTAATTTCCCCCCTCCCAACTCAAGATCCCAGATTCATATTCCCTCCCTTTGCACCTCTCTCCTTTCAGCTGAAGAGATCCATAGCTCAGGCAAGTAACTCCATGGCGACAGGCAGTAACTGCCACCACATGCTGCCTACTCATATTAACTTCGTTTTCTGCACTCCTATCAGAAGCCACAGAACTTGTCATTTAAAGCTGCTTAAATGTAAAAGCACCACTGATATCCAACTGTGACTGAACCGTAACAACAGAAGTGCAGATCATATAAAAGCATTCTTTAAAATACAGAATGAACTGGAGAGTAGATGCATCATTTACTAAGTCAAGAAGTCATCCTGATTCCATGATGTACCACTCCAGAGTCACACTGCTCCTCTAAACTGCTGAGGTTCAATTTCTCTAACTGCCACTTGATTTTATAAGTGCTGTGCAGTCAGAAACCTCCCTCCCCCATACGGAAAAGCATCTCTTGGCACTTGATTTGAATTACAATTTATTGCTTAGATATTCAAAAGGATGGAAACAAGAGTGACTGAAAGCAGTTACACTTCAGTTCCCAGACCATCCAGAATCAACTGTACTTACCTACTAACAGGACAGCTAGAAGTAAAATGCATTTTAAGGACAGTGTAGAGACTAACACTGGGAAGTTTTTTCTTTGGAAGATAGTGGCTCTTTTAAACAATCCCTAAAACATAAGGTCAATTTCTTCTCAGCATTTAAAACTCAAATAGAGACAGGTACTAGGAAATATAAAAGACTGAGAAGAGAGCTGGATGCAAAATGCTAATAGCATGCTCTGATCTTTCAAGATCAGAGGGGGGAAAACACAGCATCAATACAGGCAAAAATATCATTGGTCAGATCATTGGTCAGCCTCTGTTTCCCTATGTTAAGAAGTGATACCAAATAAAAAAAAAAAACATTTCATCATTAAAATTCAGTATACAAGATGGAAACGAATTTTATTCCTATACCAATACCTCAATCCTTGTATGTAATATAGAATATAACCACACTGTAAGGCCATATATCGAAATCTAACACTTTGAATCAAAAGATATCAAAATCAATGAGTTTGTCTGGTTCTAGAGTTCTGCGTATCATCTGCAGAGTAGAACAGATCTGACACTGCCACCCACACCACTAATTACCCCAAATTTCTGATTAATTACTCTCAAGAGCAGTGCCTAGCTGCCTTCAATCTCTCCCCTCCAACCTCCTTCACAAGAGATTGAATTCCAAACCAAATACTCAGTGTGAAGTATAAAAAGCTTTGGCTTTGATCCACAATGGTATGATTATTTTAATGTACATTAAAATTGCATAATAACGTGCATCAGGCTCAAAATGGGGTCAGTCTTCCACTGCTAATCTTCCAATGAAAACTCAAATTTGATAAGGACAATCTTATCCTAGTAACTTACATGGAAATAAAATTTCAAGACAATTACATTTGGAAAAGGTTTCTAGTTAAACACTTAGGAATTATCACTTGTAACTCTTTTTAATGGTGGTGTTCCATCAGCAGCACTTGTACAACAGGAGTGGGAAGGCAATACATTAGTAAACTCTCACCTTTTGAAAACGGCCGTTTCAGTTTTAGCGTCTACAGTAAGGCTCAGTGTCTCCTTCATGCTGCCGTTCATTACTGTTTCCGTTACCTTGTCTGCATTTTCTGCATCATCCTCTCCATCTGAGCTGGCCTCCATAGCAACACTTCCTGGGGCTGGATGAAACTAAGCACTTTAGTACATGCCTGGTTACGTTTCTCTTTCACGATCGCGCACAGAAGCCAATTCAACCAGAATGATGATGATTTTTTAGCAGTTTTGTGCACTTCTTGAATCCTTCATTACAAAGAGTCATTTTTTTGCAACTCATGTTACACACATATAGAGCATCAACTTCTTTTTTAAAAAAAAAAGATTGCTTATGGAAAAAAAGATCACATTCCATAATTTCTTCTCTGTAAGCCACTTAGTGATTTATATTGACAGTGATTACTGCAATACATTTGCTCGACCAAGACTTTAGTATGGCTATACCAAGTTTGTGCAATGAATTGGGCTGTACAAAACCATTTTCACGCTATACAATTTGCCAGTAAATTCCCAAGTACTGGCAAGCCTCTGACAAGTCCAGTCTCCCTGGACTACCCACATGCACTTCGTGTTCTGCCTGCTAACATGTACAGAAAATCAATTAGTGCAGGTTTGACTTCTAATCATTTCACATAAATAGAATGAGGAGTACATGCATACAGAGAACATCATTTGGAAAGGAAATAGAAGAAAGGGGAAATCCGAACAGTCTGAGGCTACTGGTCTATTGCACGTGGGAAGAGACCAGAGGCTACCACTATTCTTGAGCACCAGCTCAGCTAAGTGCTGCCATGCGCATGGCTTCTCTAACAGAAGAGATTTAGCTTCTCTGCTCATGATATGAAGGCTTTTTAGAGATGATATCAACACTGGTTTCTGTTTTCACTAGGAAAACTGCATTTCAGCATTTCTTTTGACAAGTCATTCTCACTGGCTAGCAGAAGAGCAGAGCCAAATGAGAGGTCTCTGGATCCAGAGTGTTACAGTTTGGGGAGATCTTTCTTTGGTACAAGTATTAGAAATCAATCTGCTCACATTTCTGAATGCAATGTACTCACTTTCCAGCTGTGTTGCAAGACCAGTTACATTAGCAGTCAAGGGATCCATTGGCTCTGTGTTTGTTTCCATTTCCACGGGAGAATTACTTCTTAAGGAATCTGTCGAGCTTGAAACACAAAATAAAAAAAAAGTTTTAAAAACAACAGAATGAAACTTGTATTTGGTTCTTTCAAAGCCACGAAGCCTAGAGC
This sequence comes from Aquila spilogaster, assembly GCA_024606505.1. Lineage (NCBI taxonomy): Eukaryota > Metazoa > Chordata > Aves > Accipitriformes > Accipitridae > Aquila > Aquila spilogaster. The sequence goes on from JANHGO010008208.1 coordinate 42,373, forward strand.
ATTACTGAAACTGAATGGCACCAAGTTCGCAGGAGTCTTGGCTAAGGTGTCCTAAACAGAAGTTGAGTAATGCAAAACCCACCAGCACAGTGCCAACTGGGGATGCATTTGGCAGTGCTGTTATTCTTACCTGTAAAGGAGATGCTGCAAGGCACAGAGCTATTGCTGGCTCCTTGCAGTGTTTCCAGCATTTTAAGCTACTTTTTAAATGTATTTTTTGCAATTTCGAAAATCCAGAGTTCTCTGCTGAAACTGTCAACACAGGTCCTAATTGTCAACAACTGCAGAAGTTCTTTTACTCTAGTTTGTTTGCTCAGTGGTATATACAGCATAGCTACAAGTTTTTGCAATGTGGAATAATTCAAAATACAAATTTTGCCCACTTGAAATATTTCCATCATTGACAGAGTAGCATCTTCTCAATCCACTAATGTGGCAACTCCGTGTCTTCACTTACAAACCATAATCCTGTTACCAACTTCTCTTCCTCAAACATGAAACAATTTACTGCTTTGTGATGGAAAATCATACTTATATTGAAGCTGTTTAAGGCCCAGATAGACAACTGAGAGCCAAAAAGCTCTGTCTCTCTCAAAAAGAGACAGAAAGAAGGATTTTCTGACAGGATAAGAAATCAGTTCTTGATTGCTACTATATGGCAACTCCAATTTTACATCTATAGGGATGATTACCTACTTGCACAGAGGACCTCAATTATTTCTGATGTACTGTTCACGCCAAGAGAAGAAAGTGTATATCAGGTATGGTCAAAACAGTGCAGAAGTGCCTGTTCTAGATACCATAGCTACATAACCATGTACATAAACAAGATTTGTTTAGAGCACTGACAAAACAGAATCATCATCAATGTATTATGGCTTTCACATTCAACGGTTACATGTCTTGAGTTCAGCCTATCCTAAAGAAGTCATAGCCCACTTCCACGCAGAGACCAATATTCAAGCACACAAATATTCTTCAAAAATCCTCTAAAACAATGACCCTTTAGGATCCACTTATACTATAAAAGCCTATGGTGTAAATTGATCATACAAAGATATCATACTATAATATAACCTATGGAGTCCTTTGAACACAGCATACTCTGCATTACTAGCAGAACACCTCCGACAGCCTTGGGTAGAGAGGTACACCCCAACAATACCAAACAGCAGTTGAACTCGCCCTGTATCACGACTGTTCTTACCTCAAAGAAGATGTGAACTCTGAAAAAGAAGCCCAGCCAGTTTCTTTTGCTGGCATAGGTTCTTCTGTACTCCACACATCAGACCCAACAGAATCCAGATTGGTACCATGCGCAGTCTCCATGGGTACATCGAAGTTAGCTGACCAATTTGGTGCTAGAAAACCAATCAGCAAACTCATTAGGAATCAATTTAAGGAAAGGCAAATGTACATATGCCTAACTCACTGATTCTCTATGTGCACATTCCACAAAGAGCAGCAAAATTCTCAATTGTATTTTAAAGCACATGCAAATGAATTCTCTACATAGTTAAAATGTGAATGTGTTCTCTAAGAGAAATTCCGCTAGTAAGGCAGAACTTTAAAAACGGTAACTCTCAGTATTCTGAGAAAAATCAATAGCACTAATCTGAGGAACACAAAAACTACATTAGATCACAAGTGCAGTTTCACTCTATTCCTTTACCTAACATTAATGGTTGTGGTACATTTTCAACGCTAGTTTCTACACTTAAAAAAACAACACCCTATGGTTTTTCATCCCTGCTTCCATTTCCTATGCACATTTTCCTCAACACAGAAAACGAGCGAGACAATGTAGGCACAGGCGGTCTCTAGTATCTCATGCATTAGCAGCACCGCTAAGTTTCAGAAAGGCTCAAAACCTCTCATAACTTTACAATATTTACTGGGATATTAAATTTCGGAGCAATCTGGACTTAAAAGCGTCTAATTTAGGATAGGTCAATTCAAAATACTTCACCTACCCAAGGGAAACATTTTCTTCATTAACACTTACATACAAAAAAACAGGCTGAAAAGGAAGCTCTGACTAGCAATTAGAAATTCCAACCCAGGCAGATATGGGAGGAGACCCACATGGATCAAAACTTGTTTGACACACAGATGCCAACGACACCAATCTGACAAAAGAAAAGAAAACCCTTAACTATTCCTTCTACTGTAATTTTTTATTCCTTACAGTCTAGATAAACACAGCGCTTTTGCCTATAGACGTTCCCAGTTTAAGTAAAGCCAGTTTAGTTCGCAACTTGATTGTGAAAACTCTTAAGCCAATTAAAACAGTTAATTTTCCATGTAAGAGCCTACTGATACACACTATAAACGAGATAATTCACATATGAAACTACACCAATCTAAATCCATTTGCTTTCTGTAGAATGAGTTTTAAAAGAACATTTTAAGACAAAGTGTTGGTCTGAAAAACTTCCAGTAAGAACAACCATATCTTATGTTCAGAGATCAACAACCTATCAGGTTTGCAAGCATATGAAATGTGTAAATTCATTTTCATTTTTCCCATTCTGAGTCCTACTCAGTTTTCCCTCTTGAAGAGTACAGACATGAATTTTAGAGAGACTACAGTAACTTAACTCAGGACATGTAAGGAATTTTAGTTTCCCAGTACTCACATACTCTATTGCATGCAGCCTTTACAGTGAGAGAGATTATTGTAAAATTCTTGGAATAAAAAACAATGAGAGGAAAACTCTTACAAAATAACACTGTGCTAAATGTAGCACTTCCCTGTAATTCCAAGCACTTGGCAGAAAAGCTACATACGTTCATTTAAGTCTACTTCCATTTTGTCCTCTGTATTGGTATGCGATTCAAACAAATCTTGTTTTGTTCCATCCTCTTCTTCAGAGTCAGTACTTTCTTCACTGTCCGTACTGCCCGAACTTAAAATACAAAGAGATAGTTTACGTGGGATTGGATTATGGGCACAAAAGAATACTAGAGAGTTTGAGGCTTGAGAGAACTACAACAGCTATTGTTGCTGATTGATGAAGTGGTGTATAATTCACTAGCTGTCAGAATGTCCCTTATTTCTGCCCCCCCCCCCCT
>JANHGO010008209.1:0-45408 GCA_024606505.1 Aquila spilogaster
CCGCGCCGCGCCGTGCCGTACAGTGCCGCTAGTTCCCGCTGTCCCGGAGTGAGCTCTAGAGAGAACTCCGTGACAACTTCTAATTTAAAAGAGGGTGAAAGAACATAAGTCAGTCAGGCATGGAAAAAAAAACACTAAGTTAAAATCAGTTAAAATTTCAAGAGAATATTTTGTTTGAAATTTAAGATTTGAAAACTATTATTTAAACGTAATCTTTAGATTATAGCACTTCGTTCACTTGTGCCGCATCTTTGCTGTAAAACATAATTCTATTGCTGAGCATGTTTTATTCAGAACATTACTTTAGACAGTAAACAAGAAACTTCTGTAAGGTTCATATTGAGTTATCTTTTTGCAATTCTTATGGATGTTGAGTACAAAGAGGCTATTTCTGCATCTTCTCCAGTTAATTTATATTTCAAAAATTTTTAAGCCATAACTATAGAGCTGAGAAGGTAGCTTGGAACACCAGACAAGCACCAGTTTGAGCTACTAATTGTTTAGTTATTAACAAGAGATGTGAACACTTCAGATATTCTCGCATTTTGCCTCTCTTAAAATCATTACACAGTCATAATTGTCGCAGAGAAGTTCTCAGGAACTCTGGGAATCAATAAAACCTTGGAAGGATGGCAGTTTGAGGATTACTAAAGGAACAGCTTACACGGTGAAGTTGTATTTGAGGGTAAATTGTATATACAAAAGACGGTGACAGAGAATGCAACGATCATATGAGCATCAAAGATGTCAAAGGAAAAACAGGCAGTTAAATAACCATGACTAACAAAAGTCATTAAAAAAAAGCAACTAAAGTTAAAGTAAAGCAGACAAATATTTAGTACAATCAACTGCATCTACCAGATAACAGAAGCTGAAAACCCTTCTGATCAGTCCTTTTATTAGGTACAAGAAAGACACTAAATATGTGTAGCATGTTATTCCCCTGAAAGAGCATTCCTAGTTCAATCTTGTCTATGTCCAGTGTTATACTACCAAGCTACAAAGTCTTGAAGATAAATACCTTCTCTCAGTAACAGTAGCCCACTGAATGCATAAACATTTCTGCACAATTGGAAATCACAACGGTTTCCCTGAGTAGAATTTCATTCCCTGCAACATAGATTTAAACATTAAAGTTATATTAAAATTATGTTAAAGAACCAGGACAAAAATTAGGTTCACAAACCTCATCTAGACTTGATAACCTATGAATAATTTACATGAAAATAATAGTTTTCATTTTAAAATGTTTCCTTTATAAAGATGTTTTTTCTTTCAGAATCATGGTTTTTCCATACCATCTTGCTTCATTATTGCTTACAGAAAAGACAGTTTCTCAACATTCCACTTAAAAGAAAAATAATCCAATTAAAGATTTTGCTGTATCAGTGGTATTTGAATGATGACTATGAAAGAGCATAGGTGTCTTTATTTCCAGAAAACATAAGAGTAACTCGCATGACAAAATTATTGTAAAATCTATTAGGAGGTAGAGAATAACCTGCTAGATCTTCAATAAAATGACACTAGGCAGGTCATTGCCCATTTAAAGCATGACACCAAGTCTTTACATGAGAGTCACACATGCAAGTGTTCAAACAGGATACCTGTACGTAGGTGTAATCTCTTGAAGGCCACTTGCATTCCCATGCAGCCATTACATTATCACATTTTGTTAACACATAAGAATATATTATGATCACAGTACTGCTATTATTAAGGCTCTTCTGAAACTACAAATTCCATCTGTCAGTGCAGCTGCAGCCCCTTCTGACATATGACATGGAGCTGAAGAATTAGAACAGCAAAATATAACAACAGAAGCCACCAGAAACATAAAAGTAAAGGTTAAGAACTTACAGCAAGTTTATCCACCTAATTAATCATGGGAAGTCAGTTAATATAATCTTTTTTGATTTCAGCAAAGCCTTCAATACTGTTTCCAACAGTATTCTCCTGGACAAAATGTCCAGCATACAGCTAGACAAAAACATAACAATGGATGAACAAGTGGATGGCAACTCAGATGCCAAGAGTTACAGTAAATGGGGCTACATCAGGCTGGCAGCCAGTTGCTAGTGGGGCTCCATAGGGCTACATTATAGGGCCATTTCTCTTCAATGTTTTTGTCAATAACTTGAATATAGGACCTGAAGGTATACTAAGTAAGTTTTCAGACAATGCTAAATTGTGAGGAGTTGATTATGCTACACCTTCAAGGGTAGAGAGGAGTTGCATAGAATTCTTGAAATATTAGCATTCTGGGCAATTACCAGACACACTAATTTTGACAAGAGCAATATCAGATTCTGCACCTTGGATGGGGCAATCCCGGCTCTATACAGAGATTAGGAACGAGAGGCTGAAGACTATCCCTGTAGAAAGGAGTCTAGGGGTTCAGGTTGAAAGCCAGTTGAATATGAGTCAGTAGTTTGCCCTGGCAGTCAAAAGGGTCAACTATACCCAGCGGTGCACAAGGTTCAGCACTGCCAGTCGGGCAAGGGAAGGGGTTGTCTTGTTCTGTGATGCACAGCCTCACCTTCTGCACTGCGTGCAGTTTGGGTGCCACAATATCAGAAGGACATAAAATACTACAGGGTGTCCAAAGGAGGGCTATGAAGATGGCAGAGGGTCTGGAGGGCAACATGGGTAAGGAGCAGCTGAGGTCCCTGGGTTTGCTCAGCAGAGCAGAGGAGCTGAGGGGAGGCCTGATGGCAGCTGCAGCTCCTCACAGGGAGCGGAGTGGCAGCACTGAGCTCTGCTCTCTATGACAGCAACACAGCCCAAAGGAATGGCAAGGAGCTGTGTTAGGGGAGGGGCAGCTGGGGGTCAGGGACAGGGTCTGCACCAGAGGGTGGTCGAGTACTGGAACAGGCTGCCCAGACCAGTGAACATGGCACCAAGCTGACAGAGTTCAAGAAACACTTGGACAACACTCTCAAAATGGTTTGATTTTTGGGTGATCCTGTAATAGAGTCAGGAGTTGAACTCAATGATCCTTATAGGCCCCTTCCAACTCAAGATTTTCTGTGATTCTATGACTGATTGATAAAGAAGAGTTTTTCTTCCTATCTTGCTTGAATTCACTAGCGTAATGGCACACTAGCCCTAGCAGGAAGAACATGAGGAGGTTGAGGTAAGAAGTCCATGTTATCACTCACTCAGTTCAGTTGTTCAAAAACTGGGAATATCAAAGATGTAAAGAAAAGGAGATGATGGAAAACTGTCAAGGAAAGATGTAAGATAAAAGCTAACTCATTTGCTATCACATAATACCCTCAGAATATCTTCCAATTTTAGCCCTATTGTTTCACAAATGCCTGAACATATTTGACTCATGCCAAACATTCCTCAAAAGTGCAGAGATTAACGCAATAGGTAGCTCAAATAACTTGATACCTAAAAGCCAACTTTACGTAAGACAAACTTATCCACTCAATAATAACTAAGAAAACAAGTAAAATGTAACATATTCAATAAACTGTTGCCTTGAGATTTTTTTTTAAATGAAGGAAATGTTAACTAAATAATGTATCTTGAATGAAAATGAAATCACAAAACAACAGGTGTGGGATGAGGATTTAATAACCCTTGATTCTAGAAGTCTTTTGCATTCTGGTTCCTATCAACACAGTTCAAACTACACTGACAATTCAATGTGCACCATGAAAGTGTTCTTAAAGACCTTAATACCACGCAGAGGGTTCTCACAGTCCTCTAGCAAATTTAGTCAGCTAGCAATCCAAGTCATCAAGTTATCCACACCGAAAGTAAGCAAGATTCACACACTGAAGTCTACAAATCAAGTTCTCCTTTATACTGAAGATACCATCTTCACCTTCTAAAAGACAGTCTATAAAACAGCCATAATGAAACAGCGATTTTATGTTCGTCCTGGTCCCTTTTCAGTGTTTGAACAGCACATAACAGTGTTGGTTCAAATGTAATTCACATTTTATAAAACTAAGGGCTTGTTTAAATCAAATGATTAAGTATATGCAAGATGCATATATATGCCTAGCACTTTACTAGGAGCACAAATAAGAGAAACAAAGACGGATGAAGACAAAGGACAAACCCAGGGTACTTTCTTATAATTTATAAATCTACAGGTTTAAATGATACAATGATATCAGTTGAGGAGCCATCTCCTTACCTCACAGTTTTATCTGATGAAAGTCATAAACTCTCCTCCTATGGAAATACTGTATTGTTTTGGTTTATTTTTTCCTGCTATTATTTAGGTGCTCCCCAAGAAGATATTTTACTCTTAAAGTCAATTTTGTTCTCTCTCATTTAGCAAACATTGATTTTTTTTCCCCTGTTTGCATTTCAGATAGAGCTAAAACAAGAAGGGCTGGTTTTGTTTAATACTTTCAAAGGTGCTGAAGCTCCTCTGGCTACATGATATACAAATCTACAACTATCACTAGTTCTTTGTGGGTATCCCGATTTCATTTCCCCTACACCCCCCCTCCCCCCCATCTTCAAGGCTTCAGTATCTGTTTAAAAAAAGTACAATGCATTCTTCTTCAAAGACAATAGATATGGTACTTCATTTTGCATTACCATACATGGCCTCAGTACACTCCTTGCTCTGCCCAAGAGCTCAGCTTGATGTCAGCTCACAGGTATTACAAGGATGACCAAAGATAGTCATCCATAGAGACAAATTACTAGAGACTCAAGAAAACCAGAAACTCTGCCAGAAGAACAATAAACAAACATATTTAGTGAAAGGTACTTTTATCTCTTGCCATAGCTATTTCTTTTACCACTGAACATTCAGTGCACAGTAACAACATAAGTTTCAGTGGATTTAGTTACATGCTTGACAATGTTGAAGAAAAGTTATAACTTGCTCTCTCAAACTTCAGTACCTGAAGTTAAAAATGAAAAACTTCAGACAAAAGATGAATAGTCCCTACCATCACTTCCTAAAGACCACATTCATTCATTAGTGTTCAACATTGTAGATATTCACCTTTCTCCAAACACATTTTCTCATAAATTCGAATTTAATCCATACAGTTACAGCAAGCATACTGAGTAGCCTCATTTGAAAACAAATGTTCAAACACAATGAATTAATTGCACACATTCCATAATCCACAGAAATGCACAGTGTAACACAGTGGAAAGTGCAGCAATGACAGCAGAGCAGCAGGGTCCTAGGACGCAGCAAGTGAAGTGGTGCTCAAATACAACCGCCAATAAGCACAGAAACAAAGGAAAGCAGCTACTTACCTTTAAAAGACCTCAGGCATACAGGGATCTCCAACAAGATACCCTTGCCAACCCTGCCAACCCTTAACTGAGGTCTGGGAAGGGATGGATCCTGGCTCCACCCCTTCCAGACACTCAGATGCACTGCATGCACCTGAGCTCTCCTGGGTTGGCCCTTCCTTCCCACCAGGTGGTCCATCACTGGTTCAAGCCATGACAGCATTTCTGCTACACACAGATTAGAGAAATACATTCTAGCAACTAATGAAGACGAGGAAACCTCATGTTAATAAAAGTTATCGCAACAACTTGCTACTTAGGGCATATAGTAGTATTCTCTCAGTGGTAAAAGCTGTTATTCCTACAGATTCCATATATTCAAATATTTTTTCAGAGTCAAAGAAATGTCTTGACTTGTCTATAGGAACCTAGATTTTTCCAGTAGGCCTGCAGAAAATCCACCCTTTTCTGAATATTCTCGTCTCCTCATAACTCTCATTGTCAATTCCAGCATCTCTCTTCCAGCTCATCTTATTTTTTAATTCCTCCCGTTTCCTAGTACTTCAATTACGCTTCCCTATTGATCAAAATCCCTTATTCCCTTTTTGTCTGCTACCTTCCACATCCTTAGGTATATTCCCACTATTTCAATGTACTATGTTTGGATGCTGGCAGAGAACGAAAAGAAAACTAAAGGAAGAACTGAACCTTGTGAAAAGTAGTGGCATCATCAACCCTCAGTAGGCTTTCTCCCACCAAGTTGGACTTTCCTGTGCTGTCATGAATTGTCACCACCTATTTGATGACAGCTTCTCTTGTTGAGGGCGAGATCTACATATGAAGCCTTAGCACATGTTAGGGATTGTTTTGTAACAAAATAATGTGGCATTGTCTCTGTGAGTTTAACATCAGCGAAGATATAGGATGCATGCACTCAGGAGTGATGAATGAACTTACCTTCTTAAATAGTTTCTTGGAGCAAGTTTCAACCAAGATAAGGAAGAAAGATCAGGACGGCCATTTTTCCTTAATTTCAGCCACATGTATGTAATCATACACATGAAATAATCTCTTGTGTAACAGCTTTATCAGCCTTTCCTCCACAGCATCAGCACTTGCATCTTTTCGCTGCCCTGTTAATGTATCACACTTGCTGCTCTGTCAGTATATCATGCTGACATACCAGGAACTTCTACTTAGGTCACAACAGCACAGATCAATAGTAATGTTTTCTGATTCAGTGCATAAAATGAACTATGAGAAGACTACCAGGCTTATCTGGGAAATTTTTTAATACATTTCAAGATACAATGAAGATTTTTAGTCCTCCCTGCTTTCTATGCAACTTTTGAGGCTTCTACATTTTGTACTGAAAGTTTTAAGTATGCTGTAAGCAGCTGGGCGGTATTTTGTTGTTTCTTATGGATTAAATAACTGTTAAGTAGTTACCTATAACTGAAGGTGACTAAATTCATTCACTCAATTGGCTTCTTTAGGATCTGATAATTTTCTAACTCTTGCTCTTTTTCCAGTGAGGATATGAAAAAACCACAGATACGTATATGATGAGATTTGAGGTTGGAGGTTACACACTGACATCAACATAAGACTGTAATTATCTGCCACTTCCTTGGCTTCATACACTGTTAAGGTCTACTTTTTTCAGTGGGTTACTAGATTTGCAGGAGTCTGTGTGTTCTTTCAGTTTAAGCAGGACCACTGATCTTTATTCCTCCTTACACCATGGCAAGTCTGAAAGAGACAGCCAGTTGCAATGTGCTTTTTCCTGACTCTTTATGTCAAGGCCCTGTACAGGTACATGAACAAAGACCCTGTTGGTGAAGTAGAAGAGATTAACCCAAGGTTCTTGGGAAATGCACCAATTAAGCATATACTTGAAGCAGCATTTGCCTGCACAGTTCCGGGCTGTATCTATCCTTCCCTTGGCAGTGAAGCCACTTGATGCAGAGCTATGCCTGCCAGCCCACGTATAAAATGTGTTGGAGGTGACTGAATGGCTCACCCAAATATGCTGAACTGGCAGGCATTGCCATCTCAGTGTAATTTTGCATGAATAAATCAACAGTTAAAAGGCATATAATACGAGGTGACTCGAAGCGGTGGTCATTAATTATATTCTACCTTTTGCTTAGTAACCACCACAACACAGTCTTCAATAAAACTAATCCTAATTACGGTTTGACAAGTTTCCCAAATTATGCTTATGATTTATTTTAGCATGACACTTTTGGAAACAATAAGAGAGCTGTTCATTTCTTTTTTATTTCGTAAGTATATCGAGCAGAGTTACAGTCAGAGATAAACAAAAACATAAAAAGTGCTGTTTGAACTTCCAGCAACCAGCAAAATCAATGGTAGAAGATGCCAGTATACCATGAAAACGTTAGAATTTGTATAACTGCAATCTCCGTTTCAGAAACTAATAAAAAAGTGGCAACTGACTTCTGAATTCACATCAGAGTAAATTAATCAAAAAGTCTCTCATAATTTACTAGCAATTTTGTAAAAACGTATTTTATCTGTTCTAAACCAATCTCCTATCACTTTCAGTGACCATTGCAAGAAGTAATGTTTCATGTAGGACCTGAGGAACAATAGCTCTGCATGACTTCATTTACAGCTTTATTTTTCCCTTTAATACACTCTGTGAAGGGCCCCCTTTAATAATACAGTTCATAATCTCAAAGTCAAAACAGTTTTGGATAAAATTAGGGAAGACTATAAAGAATGGAGGAAGAGAATTTAAATATATTTTTTTCATTTTTAATTCCATCTCTCAGAATAATTTTTACTTTGCAACACTTTCCCCCTCAAAAACAAATAATAAAATAAAGAGGTTCAGGAGTCAGTGCTGAAAAGTGCAGCCAAACTTGAAACGCTGTGTTTACGTAACACGACTTTACAAACCCTGAATAGTCAGCATATCAGTTAGCTTTCTAAACTCATGTAAGTAGGAAAGAAACCTACACTCTCTGAAGTACATTTCCTGAGCAGAAGTCGTCAGAATAAAAACATTTGATTCATGTGCTACAAGAAGAATTTCATAATCACACTTGAAATTCTTGAGTATGTAGCTAACGAAGGAAGTGGAACATCTCTCATATTCTCTGGTCACACATACCTGCACTGCTTCTGCACCCTGAATTCATGCAAACCCAGTTGCTCTTCTGCTCTCAACTCTGGTAGAAAATGGCTTAATTTAAAAAACAAAACATAAAAGATTCTCTCTTTCTGAAGTTTGAAGTATACACATGCTACCCTTTCCTATACACTTTTGCCTTTAGCCTTGCATTTGTCTTAGCGTGGAATACACTGGGGAAAAAATATATAGGACTTTAATTCATAACTTCAACTCTAAGATTGATTCCTGTGTGGTATCAGCCTCAGAGAACATTGATATTCTTAATGCTTTACAGGGAGGTTGCAAGAAAGTTGTAGGATCAAGCTTCTTTTCTCAGCAGTCTGCTCACACCAGTGCAGTGGTTCTGAGTGTTTGCTCTGCTTGCATTGATCCTCTGCTGCTACCTGATTTGGGATATCACAGATAGTGCCAATTACACAGGCCTCAGACTACTGCAGCATTTGTTGAAAAGCCTTTGCTTGATCTCACTCCCAGCACAAGAAGGCTGGAACAGCTCGTGATCCAGAGTGAAGCAACAGATGGGAAGGAGGGGAGAAGAAACAGAATCAAAGCTGTTCCATGTTGTTTGCTCAGAGGTTGCCAAAATAGGCACTGACAACAAGTAGCCGCAGGGAACTGAGGATAGCTTAAGTTCTACGTTCTCAGCAGGTACAAAGCACAGAGATAGTATTTGAAAACACCCCTATAGGAAATCCTCCATTTTTCCCCTTTTCATTCCTTCTTTTCCCTTTCTTCTTACACAGTTTCATGCCCTGACAAAATTGCCAGAGGCTTTCAACTTACAGTAACAACCTGGAGGCAACAAATGAGTACTGTGTCAACAAAGCTAATCCGTAAGCCAAAGGAAAAATACTTCAATTTACAGCTGTCATTGTTGTTCATTGTTTTTTTGGGTTTTAGTATTGCTTTTTTGTTGTTGTTTTGTTTTCTCTGCAAAGTAGGCCGAGAAAATGTAAACAGATGCAACCAGGCTGCTAAGGTCTACAAGAACCTAGAGTTCTACATTTGCTCCAGCGCTGCAGATATCTTTGTCTTACTCTGCCCCCCATGTGGTACACATTATGCTTGGCACGTATCTCACAAAAATCAGAGAATCACTCTGTGTGCTTCAGTGTGCAGACATCTTCCCTCATTATCACTCATCAGTGGTAGATATTACTCCCAAATCAATGATTCAAAATTATCCAATGCATTTAAGAGAAGAAACATCTTATTCTATGCCCTTGAATATGGAAGGTAGATATTTTATTGATAGGGTACTCCAGTATCCAGTCTTTACGAAAAGCTACAAGCAATAGGGAGTGGCATCTTGATGTTAGCTAGCTATCTGTAACTCAGCTTTATAAGAAGTTAAAGGAAAATAAAAATACTAGTTTTTTAGATTCAAGCACCAGTTTGAAGTTTATATATATATATACTCACACATACGTATATAAAAAAATGATAACTTAGAAGAAGCAGACTCACCCCTGCTTTGCATTTTAACCATCTTGAGAGTTTCTCACACACTGTGATTTGGTTAGTAAGCCAATATCTTTTCTGGCTGAATAGCATGGTTTCCGTATGTGTCCCATCTTCTAGAGTAACCTTCATTCCTCTCCAGAGAAGAGCCCAAATAACAAGATCCATTCATACCTCTATAACAAAAATCTAACTTTGGAATCACTACCATTCTAGATCCTGCTCTCAACTCCTCATTTTGCCTGGAAACATCTTACTTGTACACTTCAAGCCAGGCAGGAAGAAACTTAGTATCTCTCCTCCTCTTCCTGCTATGTCCTGCCTTGGAAATTCTACATGTAAGCTGACTGTTTTAGCTGCCCGGACTGACAGTGAGTGAACCCTGCACAAATAATTTGTTTTGAGGACTAGGACTACTTCCACTTGAGCAGGAACCATTCTATACTCATAACCTGACGCTAATGGAAACATGTTGATCTCTCTTATTTTAAGGAAATAGATGCCCAGGAGACACCTATTGCCTACACAAAAATGCATCTTCTTATTGAGAACAGCTATGGCAGTAACAAGTCCCTTTCAGATGATAATGAGCTTAGGATGTATTGATTCTAATTCAGCCAGGAAAGGCACAGTAATACCCTAAAAAAAATCTTAAACTGATTTTGCACCCAAACTGTAATCAGTCAACACTGGAGGTGACTGTGTAACTCTTGCATCTCATTACCTAAATGCCTCAGCGAGTAGCACAACTGGGAATGAATCAGCGTAAAAAACACACAGCAAAAAACTTCCCTTTTCGCAATTGCCATCCTCTCTCTCCTTTCTGCCCTTCCTTCCCTGTCCCTCAGCAGTTGTGTTACGCGATGAAGCAAGAAGGTTCACATCTCTTACGAAGTCTCAGATAATCTACTGTAAATTAATGCTTTTATTCATCTAACTCTTCCTTTTCACAATGCCTGCAAGGTTCTGGCCTTGATGAGAACTGGAAGCACTAGGTTTTATAAATGATTCTGCCTCTCCAGCTAGAGCACGATTTTTCTAAGACCCAGCTCTGGGAAAGAAATGCCTGTAGTAATTCTGGCCATGGCCCCGACCAATACATAATGAAGAAAAAACTGAGTAGATTTGGAAAAGATATAGAACTTTCATAGTTTGAAAAGGAGAAAGAATATAGTACCTAGAGAATATACACTTAAATCAATATTCTAGTATTCCACAAAACAGAAAAACATCACTGATACAGTTACTATTACTTCTGGACATGAGTTGCAACACCTAATTTAAGTGCCAAAAGCAGAACGTGGATTTTGTCTTTAACGTTTTCTTAAGCAGCTAGCAGTCCTGGGAAGAAGTAGGTTACAATATCATGCCTATATTCTCAGACTTTCCCTTGATTAATAGGAGTCCTTTTTCACTGACTTGTTTCTCCTTTTAGCTCCAGTGAGTCAAAAGGACAAACTTCAAATCAGTGAATTACCACATCAGGGCTAGGTTCAGTCTTTCCTACTCCTTACAAACTAGTGATGGCTATTGATTCAAAATACTAAACAATTTGTTTGCACACAGTTCCGCCATTCCTTTAACAAGTCAGGATACATGTTCTGTGGTAGGAAAATATTATCTTTTCAAATATATACACATTGGTTCAAAGTAAATGTTTAAATTTTCACCCAAGAAGTACTGAAAAATTGAACATTTAAGACCATAATGAATTTGGAGAAACTAGACAAAGGATTCTATTGGCCACTGCAACTAGAATTTAGAACGGCATTCACTTCTGTCACACAATTCTAAATCCACAATATTCCTCCAGTGAGATTATCAGAAGCAGAAAACTCGTAGAAGTCATATGTAAAGTGGAGTTTGGTGAGTTGCTGACATGCATTTTGCAGCTAGACACAAAAACAGGACTCCACTCAATGACCCAAGAGGTCCCTTTACAGACTCTACCTATATTATACAGTTTATCAGGCTGGCCTTCACAATCCCTGCGTGTTCTCTGCTATTTGAGGTGGTCTTGCAGCAAGTCCATTTCTACTGCTTTGAAAATAAGCCTGCTTAATTATACCAGGTGTACAAGCTATCTCTCTGGGGCTGTTGCCCAAAAGAATTTTAGAAGAAATCTCAATATTGAGGAAGAAAAGAAAAAAGGAAAAAGGAACGAAGTGAGGAAGGGGAGGGACGGAGGATGGGAAGGGAGGGAGGGAGGAAGGAGAGAAAAATAAATAAATAAGAAAGGAAAATATACAACCACAGTGGTAGTCAGAGATAAAAAGCAATTTCTGTTTGCTTATGCACTCTTCCCAGTCACTTACCTGATGGATGCCAATAGTACATATATACCAAGAAGAATCAACTGAAGTAATCTGTAGCCTGTTGGGAAATCTGATACCAAAAGGTCTGTTTCACATTTTTTTGTTTAACATACAGAGCAAAAAATAACAGCTTTGATTCTCAAGATTCTACCCATAAATTAACCACTATATAAAAGCCACTCTTCTACATGGAAAGCAGACAAATATTAACAAAATTGTTTCCATCACTTGGCATTTCCCACAGTTCGCAAGGAGAACAGACACCGTCCCCCATCCTTGACAGATATAGTCTAGATGCTTACACAAACACTGCAAAAATGATATATTAACAGGTGATGTGAACTCTACTTTTATCTTTTTCAGTTCCTTTATTTAATGTCTTCTGAAAGGATACTGCACTAGAGAACATGAAGATGCTACTTGATGTTCAGAAGGTAGTGACAGATGCGAGGAAGCACTCACTCAGCATTTCCCCAGATAAAATAACCTCTGACTGATGAATCTACTTCTAGAAATACCAATTCACAGAGCAGGATGACAATTTAGCAACAGCAGTAGCAATGTACGTATGGCACTGGCTTTGTATCATAGCTCAAGAAGGCTCTTGTCAGTTTGGCTCACAATAGCTTGACAGCAGCATCCAAACAGTAAACAGTCTGTCTTGTAAAGAGATTTCTAAGCATATACTCTCCATTCTGCAGTCCATGCAGAAATCCCTAAGCTACTTCCCCAGTCAAGAAAGGAATTCATATTCACTGCTACCATCTACAAAACTAAAGCTGGAGCCAAATTTGCAGTGAACTAGGATACAGCAAAGTCTGAAGAGTCTTCATGCTGTGTGCCATGTGGTCTCTCCATGTTCTGCAAACTGCCTCTTATCAATATTTTGAAATACAATGCTAGCGTATCCCAGAGCAGCCCGTCGGGCACCTCATTTTCACAATGCCCAGCAGTTAATCTAGAACACAAAGGTACAGTAGAGTTATTGCACATGAACAACACAAGCAGCTGAGGAGGCCTATCTACCAGGAGCCCAGCATGGGGACCTGCTCACACAAAAGGATGTATTTTTTGCTATTGCACAGACAGTCTGTGGTCTTGAGAATCCTTTTCCCTGGTCTAACACAAGAAGAAAAAAAATCAATAATTACATAAAAATAGTTTCTCTCTAGGGATTTTTGTAATGTTCCCCTGCAATAGTGCTTTTAGCATAGAAAAAGTAACAAAGGCAAAGCAACATTCTTTGGTCCAGAACCAGACTTCTTCTCCTGAAGAAATTCTGAATTTGAAACATTGCTTAATGGAAGAAGAGTGCGGTGTTTTTCACAACAGAACTGTTGCAAGAAATTGGCTTGTTTCTTCTGCCAGCCTAAAGCTTTGAAATGATGTCTGCGGACTCCATTTCAGGTTTTTCTCATTGACTCCACTGGGCATGCAATCACACGTCAAACAGCCTGTATAGCTAAAGCTCTAATTATCTGGCTGTACCTGAAGATTATCCCTTGGGCTTTTCTCTGCAATTGTTTCCTCCAGATGCTTTTATTCTACTCTAGAAATCATTTAACAAAATAACACAAATTCTCCACAACACTGCAGAAAAGACAATTTGCTTTCTCAGACGGTAAAAAGTCAATGGCAAATCATTCTCTCTCTTTTCACATAGATTACTTGGCATGCAGTAACTTTTGATGTACAGGGGAATATAGCAATTCTCCAGGGGACTACAGCCATATCGTTCTCAACAACCTTTCTCACTGTTATCTTGTCAACACCAGCTTGAAGAAAGATCTTGCAACAGAGGGAAAAAAATCACAGAGAAAGGACATTTCTAAGCTGATAACAACTTTGTACCAACAACAACCTATCCCGTTCCTTCCCCAGCTACTTTAACGTCACCTCAGAGGTACCAGAAAGAAGTGACTCACTAAAGGCTAATTTGCAAAAGGAAACAGAATTTTCAACTATCCTTTTTTTTCTTTTTTTTCTTTTTTTTGCAAAGAAATAAGTTGTATAGGCCAAAAAAAAAAATGCTAATAAAATACTTTTTTTTTGGCAGAAAGCAAAGCAAAATTCACAGGAAAAAGCTGAACCATAGAAAAAGGTCACAGAACCACAGCATGTTTATATAAGCAGTTTAGATAAAAGCTGACTTCTGTTCATTTCTTGTGCATTTTGAAATAACAGACTCCAGGCACTCCTTCATGAAATATTGTCCCATGTTAACGTGCAAATTATTGGGGGAGGTTAATTATTTCCTCTAAGGTAATTTTTTCTTCACGTATCTTTAAAAAGTGAAGGTGTAAGAGTATCTTTTAAAAACGCAAATGTCGAAGGGAATCTTTCCAGACAGCTTATTTTAACCTGTGTCATTTCAACAAGCTGATTTACAGCAATATCCAATTAACTGTTTTAATGGCCCATGTGGGGGAAAAGCAGCAAACAGTAATGGGCTAAACAGCTTCATAAGCCAGATTCAATCCTGAAGCCAATACATGATAGAAACACAGTCTGAAATAAGCTCTGAAAGGACACAACAGGGAAAGTTTCCTGGACCATGGATTCCAAAACGCGACTAAAAAGTCCTTTAGTCTGGAAATTAAACTGATCTTTAATTAATGATCATCTGTATTTGAGGAACATAAGATTTGGTCCTCAAGCCAGTAATTTCAAGGAAATGCAAGTGGCACTGAAAAGGTTTGCTGGTCCGTTACTCATGCAGCTAATATATGTATTTCTAGGGAGGGAAAATCCTGATGGCCAGAGTATTGTAAGAGCCATGAAACGTAGGATAAGCCTCAGCGCAGTCAGAGCCAAGGAAAGTAAACACATCCATTTCTTCAAAAATGAAATCTCTTGCAAGTAAATAAATGTTCTGTTTCAATTTCCTCTTCATTTATATATTACTTTGTGAATTTTAAACATTTCTTCTTGACATCTGTTTGCTTCCAAACTTCTGTAAATTTAATACCACTGCAGACAGAAATCACCTATTGGCTCTTACCAGCTATGTGTTTAAAAGCTTAGGGCACTGACATTTTTAAACGTATAACACATTTAAGTTAGTAAAAATAATAACGTACTTATTATATTCAGTCAAATACATGACTTATTGAAACAGCTCCCAGACTGAAACTTCCATTGGCAAATTATTCAATTGAATGTGCAGCATGACACACCTTCTTTTCTTCTATTACTGACAAAAGTAGCTATTTTATATGTCCAGTGAGGGTCCAAAAAAAACACTGGATACATTCTAAAACTGCCTCTCTTTCAAAAAAAAATGTTTTACTGACATTTGAAAAACTAAAATTAACAGTGTTACGTTCAATAATAAAATACAAGAACATTTATTCAATTGTTATTCAACAGGAATGCTTTTAATATATTTAGATATCAATCTTCACTTTGTTATCCATTCCAGAAAATCACTTAAATCACTTGTTATAAATCAAATTTGCAAGCTATAAAAACTTAGAAAACCTACAACCTCGGAGTCATCACATTTCTTTGTGATCAGAAATATCTGACATTATGAAGTTCTTCCAGAATTACCCATAACTGTATGAAAACATATATGGGGTATAATTTTTTCTGGCAATTTTAGTACGACATAAGACTTTCACTTTGTAAATATGTATGCTATATATTCAGTAGATAATATACAGAAAAAAAATCTGTGAATCCAATTGTACAATCTCATTGAAGAAAAAACAAGCACAAATTAAATTCTATGCAAACGATAAAATTTAGCTTAGGTAATAGTGAGTGATGACAGATTTTATGACAATTCAGGGCTGACTTAATCATTTCACTTACTATCTTGAAGCCACTTTGGATTAGAGTGGTTTTCGAAGTTGAAGATTTATATATAATACAAACACAATTTACAGTATGCTGGAATTTGACCAAATATAAGCATCCATTTTAATTCCTCCCAAAGTGTACAATTATTTCAAGGCATGATGCGTTGAAGGATTTATTTCACTTGCATTTCATCCAATAGCAACAGAATAATTGAGCTGATCAGAAGCAGAACATCACCTACTGAAATAAAAAGACTATCTTGCCAACAGGACAGCCTCCATGCAAATTTTGATCTTCCTAGTCCTGTTTGATTTATAATAGTTGATGGGATTACAGCCTAGCTGAGAAAACCCACAATACATAAATGTGCTGCTAGTAGCTATGGTACATTAATCAATGGTGATGACTGTAAAAGTCTAAAATACTCTAATGTTATGTTTTTGCTCAGTTTCAGTACACACTAATGGGCAATTTAAGCACAAACCCAAGCACACCAATCATGCATCTTACCTGTACTGCAGTACAGTAGTTCAGAACTCCTCTTCACAAAGCTCTGTATCTACATACAATACAGGAAAAGAATGCTCCCCAATCTCATCTCCTAAAACTGTATAGCATTTTGGCTTTGGATAGTTAATAAAAGCATAAGAAATTAAATTTTATTAGTTTTATCAAGATTTAAAAGAAATATAAAGGAAGTGAATGAAGCCTCATAAATTGGATAGAGATTGTTAAATGAAAACATTCCAAATGTGTACGATAACCCCAAAGCCTAAATGATACATCATCTTTAAAGATCAAGCAGAAAGGACATTATCTTCATGTCAGAAGTCATCTATGTTTTTGTACAATCCCATTTAAAAACATCAACTGGGTATCGATACTGAGGACCAAGGACAACCAGCTGGCAGACCACAAGCAAAGTCAGGTGTTTCATATTGGTTCTCAAACCTGCAAGCTGCTGGCAGCTCTCCAGCCATGTGCTGAATTTCTAATCTAACCTCACCTGGGATTTCCTATCTCACTACTGATCACCATGCATAAATACACAAAGGGAAGATGTCAAGTAAAAATTGCTGTCATGGAAAAGAGCTGCACATCCAAGTTTAAAGACAGACAGATGAGTTCAACATTAAACCAGCTCCAGTGGACACAAAGATAACACTGAGAGCAGAAAAGATAAATAAAAGGTTATTTATATGCTGTTTAGTTTTTCAGCTATACTGCCTTCACGATCATGTTGGCAGGGATGCAGAACTTTGCACAGTAACACAGAGAAGCTAGTATTATCCACCAACCATTCGGTCTACCTGAAACAAACTAAACATTCAGGGTAAGATTCAAGTAAGTCCATAAGCCTATGTGTCAAAGTGTAGGACTTTAGGTGAGATAAATAAAGGAAGATTTAAAAAAAAAAAAACCCACAAAATTTTTCAACTCTATTTTAACTACTAGAGAAAAAATCTTTCTAAGGAATAAAAATAATCTGCTGAAATCAATCAAAATGTTACTACGTTTTGTGTCTATACAAATTTTAAATCTCAAGTAAATCTCACGTGATAGCCTTCAACAACTGGGAAAAGGATTCAGATTCAGCTTCCTATTTGCAGAGTTTAAAAACCATAGTACACCATAGGAAAGTATCACATACAAATGAGAAAAAAAAATCAACTCAGAGCTGGTTATCATCCTGAAATGTTACTCACAGAAAAACCAGAGAAAGAAGAGGCAACTAGCTCTACAATAAAGACACTCAGCAGCCAGTGTCTCCAGTCAATCCTTCCCAGGAAAGCAAAGAGGGAAAACTAAAATAGTATATTTTGAAGTAAAACTCAGGAATCATCATAAAGAAAAACGTAAGCTGAGCATCTAACATTTATTATAAAACCCAATTTGTTCATCTGTCATTTAATTTTCAATACCTCTGCTAAGGAAAGAATCTTCACGGGTACAACTTTGTAATGTAAATGATAACAAAAACGCAATCAATTCAAACTGAAAGAAACGGATCATAATCTTCTTTTGAGAATGTATCCCTTGTAACTGATATGTGAGAGGATGAAGAGGATACCTTCCCCTTTTTGGGGAACTCCATTTACACATCCGGGAAATGTCAATCAGAAGACGAGAAAGAAATGCATCTGAAGTAAATGCACAATGCATCATCTCCAACACAGCAAGAGATAGAAGCTACTGATCAAACTGTTAAAAACTTGAAGAAATATCACCAGCAAATTATACTCATTACCTTTCCATGGCACAGCATGCTTAATTTAAGGAGTAATACAGTGCTAGAGTACTAGACAGAGAAAAGATATTCTTGAAGAGACCACATTTGCAATATGCAGTGCATATTTATCTAAATCCTATCTTATAAGGGTCCATATGAGAGATGAGGTTTTAGCAACCTGAAGACAAGAAAAGAACTATTCCATATAAGTGATACTAGAAAGATAAAGACATCCAAAAAGCCTTTAAATAAACCTACATGCAGTTTTGTACTTTAATCCCATGAACTAATTCAGATATTACAGATATTTCCATCTTCACACAAAGAAAGAGCAATACTGCACTGCCTGGACTTGTTTATAATCCTCAGGTCAAAATGCCTTGATCCTGGATGTACAGAAAAGGCAAATTCCTAGCTAGGAGTGTTAAAATGAGTTTCAGCAAAGCTCACCAGTCTCACAGATCAAAGAATATGCTGTCACAAAACTGGTTCTACATGGAATTACCTTCCAAAATATAAAATAGCTTCGTTGTCAAGTCAAAAGTTTTGATATGGAGAGAGACATTTATATTATCTCCAGTCCTATTATCTCCCTGTGGGAGTCCTTTTCGTAAACACGATCATTGAAGTGAAACAATTTTACAGCTTCTGTATCTGTCGACTTTTAGTTACAGGCTATCCGAATAATGGAAGCAAACTGGTGGTATGGTATGAGACGGTTCTTTAGGTGAGTTGATTCTGCCATCTCTACTTTGTTAAAGAGGTAGCAACCAGGGAGTTTGGTGATGAGGTCTCCTGATTTTTCTAACGCAGATATCACACATATTCTTTATATATGAATTTGTAAGAGTTACTTTGGAATTAAACTTATTCTTAGAGCCACTTCATCTGTGACTATAATTCTCCTGAGGTTATAGTTTGGTGAACACTGACAGCAAAGCTGTTTTAAGAATTTCCAGATTACACCCTCAGCCCAGCCACCTTCTTTGCTTTATAGTTCACTTCTGCTCAGCAGTGAAGTTTAAACCCAGAGACCAGCCTGCAAAACAGATCTCCAGAAAGAGTTAGTTAAAAATAACCTCACAAAAATACAAAGGAAGAAGATGTTATACCACTGAAGTGGCTGCCTTATGAAACTCTCCATGTAAGATGAAGACTTAGACAGACTGCTTGCCTCATCCTTCTTGGATCTGATGAGACAGTACTCCAAGGAGGGCCTGTAAGTGGAAGGGGCAGCTACAAAAAGGCCACAGGAAAAAGGAAAGACCACAGACACAATTGTAAGCAGGATCCATCTTCCTCACAAGACCTTCAAATAAGGACCCGCAAGAGACCACACTCGCTACTGACTCAGTTATAATTATCCCCAGCTCCAAACTCATCTCACGATCGGAAGTGAGATTCTCTGTTCCCAGACTCCCTACTCTGCTGAGCAACCACATCTGGCTGCAGGATTAGACCCCCTCACACACACATTCTATTTTGATCACATGACAGTGGGAAGATGGGAACTATGACCTGGGAGAGCCTCCAGAAATGTGTGGCACCTGCTGGTTGGAATTTTATCAACAAACCAGTATTTATATAACCTTAATTAACAGAATTAATCATATTATATATAAACAGAGCCAAGATAATGAGTATACATTTGCATGCATCTATCTATATGTATATAAGCATGGTTGGAAAGATAGATTAATGTTGAAATAGCACTCACATGAATACATACATACAGTTCTGAGAGGCAAGAACTACTTGCAGGGGTAGTTCTATTGTTTAAAACTACATTATATTCATATGTACTGTTTTACTTCTTCACTTTACAATTGTAACATTAAATTTCCCTTTGGCTAAGTACTTGGATTTTACCATTTTATATTCCATATTCACAAGTAACAGAGTTGCCACGCAGCAATGGCATATTTTGACTACAAAGAAAGAGATCTTTACTTTTACATTATTTTTCTTTCACTTAAGAAATAGACTAGTGAAAATAAAATACAAGGAATTTTGGGATTAGACCTTTATCCAACTGTCTCCAAATGCAATACAGGCATTAGAGGAAGCTGTCTGATCATTGTTCCTCTGAATGACTCGCAGAAATTACTGATATCCTTTGGTGTCATCTGACAATATTCCTACCTGTGGAAGGTTTCATTAAGAGCTCCATTATAACATTCTGTTATCAATCATAGTGTGTACAGTTCACATCGTCTTAATTACTTGGAAACTGTTGTAGAAATTCTACAGAAATACTCGGAGAGATGTCATGCTCCATAAAACCGCATTTCTGGTGTACACGGTTGTTACTGAGTAACAGCTATGCTTCTTCACAAAACTGTTATCTGTGATTACCTTAAGACAGAACCAAAACTTAAACGATTTCAAGAACATGGATAAGAAATGCCTAGGAAATCATATTAAATTAACAGTTAAAAGCCATATAATGTATTTTTCTATGCATCTCAGATGCAGTTGTGACAGTCTTATGAAATTTTATATATTTCCACCGGACAGTTAGCACCCTATGAAGAAAAGCTCTCAGACTAGTTTTAAAGTAGGAAATATTGGAGCCACCTTTATGTCCCTCTCACGCCACTGAATAATCGATACTTAATTATGAAAGAATGTTAAGTTCCAACTCCCTTCTAATTCTTTTCTCTTGCAATATACACTCAAATCTTATGTGACAAGTTAACTCTCTGAAGGTCTGATCAACAAAACAGCTGACAGCCTTCAACTCTCAGCACTGTGGCTTTCCACTGTGCCTCTAAACAGTACAACTGAGCCACAGTACTTCTTCATTTGTGAGATACATTGTGCGTAAACAGACAGTAGTGATTATAAAATGCTTAGGTACTATGACAGTTATGAAAATATCTGACATGATTTCATATGGGAAATTCAACCACTGATGTGTTGCTGTTTTAGGAGGCACCTTTCATTACAGAGCTGAGGGATCGGTGACAAAGCCACAGACTCAGGAGCTATTCTGACATGGTTTCTAAAAGTTTATCTATGCCATCAAAGAGATAGCAGTAGCTGCAGACATTTGTGACAGAGGTCTTCAGAATACATTTTTAAGTTCTTGTCTTTCATGTGTCTTTGTGTAACTTTTCTCTTGCCTCTCCCTCCCACTTGCTCTGGGATCCAACCACCTCATAATGTAAAAAAGGGCAAGTGTGCACAGCCGTGCCAAAGTGGAGCATGCCATGAGAAAAAAGTGACTCAATCTCTCCAGTCTAAAATATTTTTTAAGTTTAATTTCAGTGAGGAGTAGCATATGACAAGGAACATATTTTTGAGCTGAACGGTGGGAGTTGGTTTAGCTTAATACACTTTCTGAAGTGTGCTATCACTATGACAAATATATATCTTCATGAGGACAGCTTCACTAGAAAGTATTACTGATAAGAATCACAGAAAGAGGGAAGGAAAATGCAGCCTTTGCAGACCTGATCCTGAATCTGGAAAGTTTATGTTTTAAATACACAAGCAGATGGCATTTGAATATATTAGTTGCAAAGAAAGGGGGGAATTATATATACAGCCAGGGAAAACAGGAAAAGTAAGTTTAGCAGTATGTGCCAGAGACCCCCACAGCTTTTTTTTTTTCTTTTTTTTCCAAATGATTCTTTTAATGTACCATTTTAATATACCATTTTAAGAAGCTTTCCGCATGCATTTAAAAAAAAAAAAAGTATCTGCAGCGACAGTTCACTTGTTTTAATGAAAGTTGTTCAGCCAGCTTAATATTTTCATCTTTATGCTGAAAATCATTGGTTTCTTTAATGCGAAAATGAAGTTGCTTCAGGCAAGGTGCTGCAAACGTAGCATACTTGATTGCATTAGGATATCTTTTCAGTTACAATATCCTTAGCGAAAGCAATAAAAGGTGAGCACGTACATCCCTTTGAATTTCAGTAGCTTACAGAAACTACCTAGTACAGGTGGAAGGTTTATAACTAAGCCAACAGAATCTAGGCAGCAGCAATAGGTTTATTCAGCTCCATAGTTATACAATTCTTCACATCTTTTGTACAGACAGAAATCTCTGGCCTATTTAAGTCCCACTTTAATGTGTTATAATCTTTTCCATGACACTGTCATAATCTCTTGAAAGAAACTCCTCATGCCCTTTGATGATATATGAAAATATCTGCTTTACGTCTGTATCTATGTTTTTTTTTTTTTCAGCACAGAAGAAAGATGTGAAAGCTCATTTTATACATCTGCATACAGACTTTAACTATTTCCAGTATTCAGGACAGTGGTTACTTTCTTGTGACTCTCACTGCACTAGTACTGCATAACTCTTAAAAAATAAAAATAATAATTGTATGGAGTTTTTCTGTATGCTCCCCTCGCTTTTTTCTTTGCAGTACATAATAACCTCAGTGAAGAATGATTGTTCTCGGTAGGACAATTAAGGACCTTGGTGTTACAGTAAGCATGAATAATGTCAAAATTTTAACATATACATGCAAATTTCAAGCTAGGCATAAAACAATGAACAAAAGCAAATGCAAGTCAGTTTAAGTGAGTCAGTGGACAAAGTGCTTTCTCATCCATTTTGCCTAGCGAAACTTCCCTTTCTCAAAGTGTTAAGTTTAATGCCTTCAAACCAGCATCTAATGGAAAGCAAACTTTGTCACAATACCATATGGAGAGTATAACAAATCCCAAAGAAGATCAATCTTTCTAACACTGAAAACATGGAGAGCTACCAGGAATGCCTCTCTGGTGCTGCAGGAAAAAAGTAAAAAAATAAAAATAAAAAAATCCAATTAACTGTTTGTTTTTTTTTTTTAATTTTCATTTATAAATGAGATTGATTTTAAAAGTAATTAAAATCACACATTCTTACAAATCCTAATCAGCATGAAAACACCGGTAGTGTTTTCAAAATTGCTATGGAATCAATTGTAATCTCTGGGGAAAAAAAAAAAGAATCCAGCACAAGTATAGTTGTAATCTCCTCTTGCTCTTATCTTTTAGTCTTCCTGCGTGGAAGTTGTCATTCCAGCCACTAAGGGCCTCTGAATAAGTAGAAGTTACAGAGCATCTTTTAAAATACAGCAAAGCCCTAAAACACACAGCTAATGACTCTTCAAATGTCAGATCTACCCTAGGAGAAGGAAGGCATGGAGCTAGGCAAGCTATTAACAGCTCTAAGTACTGGGAGTGAGGGGAAAAGCCAAGAGAAAACTCCTCAAAGCCTCTCTAGCCTGTGTGAACTAAGAAAGTAGGCTATACTGGTGTTCCTCTGTGAGTTTTAATCTAAATAAATTGTGCATCTTTTATAAGGTTCTGAACAGACTTTGGCATGTCATTAACTCTTTCAGGTTTGGAGAGCCAGTGCAGTGACCTACAGCATTCAGCAAGTGTTTGACACCAGGCACAAGTATAGAACAAACCTGTTTGGTCTGATGAGCCTGAAAGAAAGAGTTCATTGCTACCATTTATAACTCTCGTTAGTCTTACTTGAACTTGTTTCTGAGTCTGGCCTGAAACTTGGTCTTCTTCACTTTCCCAGTGAAATGCAGGAGGCCTGATAATCATTACCACAATGTTAAAAGAAAAGAGGTGAAAGCCTGATGAACTCTCTCAACTCTCAGATTTAGCGTTATTAACAATCTTCAGTGGTCTTTTACAAAAAAAAAAATTAAAAAAAATCCTGTATTGGACACGGTCAAGAGGGTTCCTGTTCCAACAATACTGTTTCACAGCAGAAATAACAATTACTCTTGAAACTCTGATATTCATAAGGGAACATCTCTGGTGAAGAACAGTATGATTAAGCTAACAAACAATCATTTGCAGCCCTGGAGAAGACAATCACAGATGACAGCTCTGCTGTAGCAGAGTGAAAAGAGCAATAATGAAAACTACTTTAGCCAGGGCTATCTGAAAAGTATTTCAGATTCCTGCATTTTTAGATAGTTAACTCTCTCTTACCAAGCAGAAGTTCACACATTTTCCTGGGAGTTGCCACAATTTCTGTAGAGGTTCTGCATCTATCAAATACCTTTTCACGTTTTAAAACTTCTATGGAAGAATTCATCCCATCTTTCAGCCATCTAAAAATCAGACATCACATTTAAACTAGCCAGATTTCCTCCCTCTGCAGTTAGCAGAGATACCTCCACTGGTACTTCCAAGCAGACGATTCATTTCTGCTATTTTGGGGGTGGGGGGGGAATAGCATCTTTTTCTGAAGGCGTCTACATTTCTCACAAGGTACAGTACTTAGAGCAGACATTGCTTTCAGATGGCTAAAGTTCAGTGCATCCACTTCTACACTGTAGCCAACTGCTCGAATGCTTTACTTATATGAAACACAGGAAAAAGTCTCTTTAAATGCACATGAAGGATCGAGCATGACGCATTCTCATGACTCAAATAGCTCTGGCATTTCCATAAAGTCTCCAACAATGCCACATTCTGTAGCAATCTCATAACAGCATCGTGCTCTCCTATTTTTTTAATTAATCATTTAAAAGCCAACTGATGTCATAAGATGATTTAGCTGAATAGCCAATGAGGACACTATCAGATTTGGTCACCTATTTTTTTTAACTATAGGCTGACTGAACAGCATTACTGGCTATAATGCTACCATTGAGCATTTTCCTTGTTTCAGAGGTTTGGATTCTATTCATGTCCTAATTAAGAGGGGAGGGCAATATCTACATAATGAAAAGAAAGCATTTCACTAAAAGAGGATTATTTTCACCACTGCCTATTCATCTTATTCTATATAGAGCTGCATTATTTCTCTATGCCATTTTTCTTGTCTCCTGCAAACTGTATCAGACTCAAGCCTGCGTCATGCCAAGTCATGGAATAAAGGTCAGCTTCCTCTTAATAAACTTCTGAAACCATTTTCAGTGCCCATTATGATCAGTACTGTACTAATTACTGGAAGGCATTCGCTTACCATTAATCATAGTTTATAGCAATACAGTAAGACAAAGTCCTATCTGAATATTATTTTTCTCCCTTTTTCTCTTAACATCATACTGTGGTGATGTTTGTTTGTTTCAGTTTAGTAATTCACAGCTCCTTTTCATACTTCAAAGCACTGTTCAGAGAAAAACATTGTCTTTTGCTAAGGCTGGAGCAGGAATTTTTCCCTCTGGAGAGCTGACCAGTCTGTTTTGAAGTGTTCAGAGTTTAGAAACATTAAAAAAGAAAACCAGTCTCAAAACAGAAGCTGCAAAGGTCAAGGTAAAAGTGACATCGTTTGTTCTGTGTACAAATGCTCTAAATCAATCAAAATGTGTGCAGAGCCACCAGACATGTTTCAAATAGCCAGTCAAAGAAGGTTCCGACTCTACTGCTTAAACGTGGATGATAACCCCATTTGAGATGCTTAAAGTTATTAAAAATATCCATGTGGAGCTGTCTGGCATGAAATTGCCATGGACCAACGGCATCTCACTTGGAGGCAGTCAGGAGCAGCAACTAGATGTATTCAGGATATTCCAAGGCATTTTAAACATTACCAGATAACTATATTTAGGCACATGAATCAAGTCCTTAGTGCCTGCCCTCCCACCTTTCTCATTCCAGAAGTCAAATGTCCCACTTCCAAGGCATCACTCTTCTTGCACTTCTTCCTTCAAGATTCAGAACACTGTAAAATACACCGCTCACTCAGACTTTATTAAGTTTAGTGTTCCTTTCCCTTTCTCCTACAGGTTTGTGATGGATTGTCTCTCAGCAAAAGACCGAAAATATTTCAAAAAGATTGTGTGCAGCTCAGATAGAAACTGTAACCCTGATCTCATAAGAATGCCATGAAATTCTAGGAGCCCTTGGCTGGAGGTTAGATCAGATCAGCATTTCGTAAATTTACAGGTTGGCAACCTCTCAATCAAAAGGGAACCAAACAAATAACTGACAATCATTTTCAACTACTGTTAAAACAAGACCAGAGAAGTATTGCTTACTGTTTTCATTTTATAGATAGAAAAAGAAAAATGAGCTATCTTACTTGGTGTAATACAGCAATTCCACATCAGAGCTGGACAGGTAGCAGGAACAGGCTACCTTGTTAGGGACAAAGACAAGGGCAGGAGTTGTGAAACTCAGCAGAACTAACACAAAGAATGCAGGCAAGAACATGGAGTTAGGTTCATCCAAAAAGGAGCAAGAGACAGGAGGAAGGACAACTGAAGGAAAGTCAGAAAGCAGTAACAGCAGAAAAGAGTGCAGATGAAGGGGATGGCAGAGCAGAAGTCAACATTTCAATGAACAGGTTGGGAAAACGTCAGAGTCAAGGTAATAGTAAAGCAATCAAATAAAAATGATCAGCAAATCACTTGGCCACCCTACAGCAGTATCTCAACGTTTTATTCTGGACCTTCAATGAATCACATTGCAAGAGTCAACATCAATCTCTCTCACTAATATATTCACTGTCAGCAATCAGGGAACAGAGCAGATATACATGAGCCTCCTTTAAAAATCAGAACAGTTCCCCTTTAAGCCTCTTCCTTACATGGTTGACCAATTTCTTACACCGTAGGAAAAAGTATAAACTATTCTATAATACACTTCAAAATCTGAACTATGTTCTTCAAAAATATTCAAAGACGAAATGTTAATGGCCAAATCTTTAACTTGCACACCACATTACCATTTATAGATTAAATATTGTTTCATCTCTACAACCCTCAAGACAAAGCAGCAGACGTATTCACCTTCTTCTAGCCTCTTTCTGTATCTCATACTTGATTCACCAATTATTCATCCTTGCACTTGTCAGGACTCTTACAATGGCTGCTCTGAAAGTAATGCCTCCGGTCTTATTATGTTAGCCCATAATGTCAGAGGTGGATGCTGGAGTTATGGCAGTTGAGGCTGAACCTTCCCACCAGCATTCTGCTACACTTTTTTTGTCTTGTGACAGATGGCAGCAGAGGGGCAGTCTGACAGAATGGCATCTGATATGGAAGTGCATAGAAAGCAAAGGTGTATCACTGAATTCCTCCAAGTGGAAAAAATGGCCCCCACTGACATTCATCGACACTTGCAGAACGTCTGTGGAGACCAAACAGTGGATGTGAGCACAGTGAGGAGGTGGGTGGTATGTTACAGCAGTGGCAATAGCAGCATGAAAGAGGAGCCATGCAGACAGATGGCCATGCAGATTTTTACCAGTGTGGCACGTAGGCTCTTGTTCACTGCTGGCAAAAATGCATAGCTAATGGTGGCATCTATGTTGAAAAATAGTGTTTTGTAGCTGAGAATTTGCTCTATCAAATAGAGTTACTGTGCTCTCTGAACCTGTTGTAGTTTCCACATAAATAAATAGGAGGCATTACTTTCAGAGCAACCTATGTACTTGTTCACGTTTTCCTTTGGACCTATGGACTGCATCTACAATATCTTTTGATGAGTTTCACAAATCTACCACCTGCCTCAGTAACTGAAACCTTTTTGTGCTCTCTGCACCTGTCTCCTGCCAACCCCACTGCATGGCCCTTTATTCTTCCCTGGAAGAGACAGTCAGTCCCTCCACCCCATATCATTTACAGCTTAAAGAGTCACAACTGTCCAAGCGTGAAAAGCTTTTGCTTACCTAATCATTCCCCACAGGAAAACTATTCCAGTCTCAAAGATCCCTGCAAGAAAAAGCTCTGCACATAGGAAGAAAATGTTTTGTGTACTGCAAACTGGATTAAAACTGAATATGTGACACAAATACAGAAATGTATTTTATATTCAATATCCATAGAAACACAATTAAAAACCCTACAGCATATCTTTTCAGAATTAAGTAAAATCCAATCCCTTATCCACCCCTCATTTTAACTACTGTTTATAATGATATTATACAGAAAAAACCTATTTTTTTTTGAAGACTTGAATTATTTTTCAGAAATGAAATTCATACAAGAGCTATTAGTTTAAAACCCTACATGATCTTCTTCAAGTTCAGAGTATGATATGGAAGAAAAGTGCATATCTACAAGTAGAACTTTTAAATGTGAAAATTGGTTATTCAAATGAGAAAAAAAAACATTTCACATTCATTACCAGAATTCACATCAACTGGCAAACAAATCCACTGTCCCAGCATATTCAGAAGTCAGCAGAGTTCAGATAAGTCGGAGTCAGTCAGAGCAAGTCCTAAAAATGTTTGTCAGAGGGTGACAAAATGGTTCCCCCAGATTCTCTACAGTTTCTGATAATCATAAATGCTGCCAAGAACTCAGAGAAGCCCATAACAGGCAACAGCAACCACAGATATCTGACAGCAAATAAATACAGCAAAAAAGCCTGGTCAAAGGACAGGCAAGTAGTCAAAACTGCCAGGACAAAATGGCTCCTGAACAGAATCCTAGCTAGTTCACTACAATCTCAGGTGACGAGCAATAGCTTTATATGTCAACTGTCTGTGGAAAGGGACCTCAACGACATAAATTTACAAATGAACACAGGTCCCTCTGATAAAGCAACATTTTCAAAGCATAAATGCCCTCAGATATGCCCTGTAGACAGAAAAATTAATAAAGTACACAATGCTTTGCAATGGTGACAGAAGCACACCAGGTGACAGTCCTGAAGTTCTTTGCTGCAGAAAGTACAGACATGTTTTCTGTATCAAAGCATTCTCACAATGAGCGCTCCCTCAACAGCTGTAGACAATGCTTTTTTTTGTCTCTTGTTTGACCACTGAGATGGACTTTTAAAAATTACTTAATTTTACTGTAAAATCTCTATTGTAGAAATACTGCAGTATTTTCATCTTCTATTCATCCGCCATACTATTGTCTCCAATCTTCCATATTCCAGTAAAAATAAGTAATTAAATATCGGCACTCAATTGTGTTGCAGGCAGTAGTATACTCTCAAACTCAGTCATCTTACCATTCTCTTGAACTGGGAGCAAAGTACTTCATATTCAATTCAAATTTTCAAAAATATTTAAATCACTGAGAGTGCATTAAAGTTTTCAGTATTTTACATTACATTCCTTTACATTAAATAAACGTAACTCTATTATAGCATAGTATATTTTGCAAACTATTTTGTAGTAATACTATAGGATAGCTCAAGTTTTCAAGCAGTACTTCATATTAACACAATTTTACTACGAACACCTGATGGAAAAAATATATTTTCACTTGTGATTACTACTCCCCCGTTCTGTTGCAGAGAGATCCAAACTTGAACATACTCATTTCCAATGAGATAGTTTTAAAAGAAATGCAACAGCATAATGATAACCTATAAAGCACGTTGAGTTGAAAGGACATATGTTGTTATTGTGAAAGATATTCTGAAACAGATACAGCCGCTACTGCCTGCTGTTACCTGGCGTCCACAGTAAACTATCTGAAGTAACGATCGGAGTCCCACTGCTCTTCGTTTATATTCAGAGAAAAGTTTTTGATTATACTTTTCCTTTTAAATTTTTGGTACCAGTAAGTCTGTAACTTACAGTATGAAGTCACCATTACATACCTGAAACCATGTATGAAAGGATACACGGGAAACCTAATGCACATGCCATGTTTAAATCTGTTTGCATATACCACCGGGAGAACACTGCCTGTAACCCATCATTTAAAGAGAACAAGAAACAAATGCCAAAGCTTCCCGATAAAAAATTCATGCAACACCCTCATCTAGCAACATCAATTACTTTATCTATCTCCTGCATCGTTAGTTGTAAGTCTAATAACACTACTCAGCAGGCAAAGGATTTAATGAAATAGACCCTGAGCTCCTGGGAGGATCACCTGTGGTTCCAACTCTAACACTTCTGATCAAATACAAGTTTCCTTCCTGCTGTTTAGCAATAGGTTTTCCTGGATCTTGATCAAATATGCTCCTAAGTAGAGAAGGTGTAATAATATGGCATAAAATATTCAAGTGTATCAGGGAATAAATGATTGTGGTGAGAGGGAGGAAGAGAGGAAACTATTTCAAAAATAAGAAAAATTGACAGCTTCTACTTTTCGTAACTTGAGCTGCAAAACCAGTTTACAACAATTATTTCAGCAAGCTACAACACAATTAAGCATATGTTAACCATCAAAAATAAACGACGTGAAAAAGCATACCAAATACTTCCTCACACAGTTAGAGGTTCCCATTTTCTACAAATACTCTCAATTCTGTTCCCTATCTAAAAATATAAATATTACAGAATAAACATCTCTCAATGGCTTCCTAATGAAAGTAAGGCTCAAAATAAACAGCACTCAGAAAAAAAAAAATAAAAAAGAAACTCATCAGTGAAAGCTGGCAAGTTCTCTTCCCAGTGTTCCACTGCATAACAAGTGCTGTCTGCTTCCAGCTCCTTTCAGTGCAAGACTGTAGAGGGGACAATTTGACTTCTTTTCCTCTCCAGAAAAAAGTTCTTACTTACTGATCCTTCTAAAATAGCCCAAATATTCCTTACTTTGAAACCTAGTGCATTTCAGTCATTAATTTCCTTTAACTGAGTAGGCATTTTCCCAGTCTCTGCATGAACGTCACATTCTAGTGAAAATCTTACCTAATTTCGGCAGGGAATAGGGCACTTTAAAATAATCTTCATAAAATTCAATGAGCCTTCTTGTAATATTTAGGGCATAGTCTCCTGATCCTCTTCGGATTGCATCAGGCCTTGCGTACAATCGTACCTGTTAAAAAACAAAGTGAAAGACTGATCATTTCAGCGCCTACATAGGAAAGTTAAGCTATCTGCAGAGGTGAACAGCTCCAAGGTTGTTGGGAGGTGGCAGGTTTATTCACCTATCTCCAAACGTTACTGTTGTACATTTGTCAAAACATCCTGCAGCTGAAAATGGTAACGTACACAACTAAGGTTAAAAAGTTGAGAAGTCAAAATCTCCTGCTTGTTTATGTTGCCAAATAAAAGAATTAACACTGCTTGCATCAAAATACTCAAAGAAAACACTTACATGTGTTTGCTAGAGATATGATGGTAGAGTGGATTAGTATAATGGTTCTCTGCCTACACTGAACGTAGGCAAGATGCAGTGGCTCAGTAGGAGAGAAGTTCACGGTTTGTTAAAGGCACATTATATCAAACTCTGAAAGTATTAGCAGACTGTGAAGGAAAAAAAAAAATCATTCTCCTTTCTTTTCTGTGGCAGTGACACAGCTACCCTCGATGAGCTACATAAGACTGCAAAAACAACTATTTATAAGCTCATTCATGTACACAAACAATTAACATTCCCCAATCTTACATGACTGCTTCAGGCCTCTGCTTTCAGAGAGCAGTAAGTTAAAGCTGTTTATACAAGCCACATCCTGCTGTGTTCCGTACAGAATTGCTCACACAATGGAGCACCAAATGTGCTGACCAGCTCATGTTCAATGAACAAGGTAACACAAAGAATCACGAGGCTATCCATTATTCCAAGTCTTTCTGTTCTTTAATGCTTCCTTATGGCAAAGACAACATACAGCTTATGACAACTGTTAACCAAAAAGGCTCAGAAAGGAGGGCCACTTTTAATACTCCTCCCTCACACACAGCCTGGCGGTCTCAGCAGTGATGGGGAGAAGTGTGCTTTTCTGTGGTGGCTGGGGCAGAAGGCCTCTCCCTGCAGTTCATAATGACCAGACAAAAATGAGACTCAACAAAATGACGGTTCTAATAATAATATGAGTCTCTATTACTTCCCGTGGCAGGATTAAATCCTACCCAGGGTTCCAAGGAAAGCAGCAGGGCAGAAATCAGAAAATACCAGTGCAAACATGAAGTGGAAATATCAGTTTTGAAATATTTCTAAATGCTCTATTCTAGTCCAAGAAAAACCTATGGGATTTTCAGCTTCAGTGAAAAGCATTACTAAACAGTGCTTTACTGCTCATTTTCTGAACCAATTCAGTTACCCAAGTAGAAATCAGACGTCAAACCTCAATACGCCGTACCTGTCAATTCTGCTTTAATCCATTCTCTCTTTCTGGGGGGTATTCAGACACATCACTCTTTGCTGCTAACTATCTCCATCATTATATTTATA
Source organism: Aquila spilogaster (assembly GCA_024606505.1). Taxonomy (NCBI): domain Eukaryota; kingdom Metazoa; phylum Chordata; class Aves; order Accipitriformes; family Accipitridae; genus Aquila; species Aquila spilogaster. The sequence continues at coordinate 32,200 of JANHGO010008209.1, forward strand.
TCTTTATATCATATTACAGAGCCAGTGCACAATCAGCCATACACAGTTATGATTTGTAAGGTAAAATGGATAACGCTGTGTAACTTAATGAGACATGTAATAACACAGACTTCTCATAATCACCACCTGAAAGCACTTAAAACATTACCAGAACTCCAAGTCACTACGTCCATTTATTGCTTCCTTCCAAAGTTTGCAGTGGCTTTATTTTAGACATTCTCTGTCTGCTAAACTAAGTATATTTTCTAAAAACAGAGATTAACCACAGTTACAAATTAAAACTTCTTGAAGCCTTTAGTTTATGAAAAGATGGTAAGAACTGCAATTAGATTTGTGATGAACACTGTCTTGTATCATTAAACCTTTATACACATTTTTGCATAATTGCTTTACTGGCACAGTTGACTGTATCAGTGTATTAGAAAAAGAAGATTCAGTCAACCGAGTATGCAAAAAATCATTCAATTTGACAGTGGCCAAATGTGTCCATTATGAAAAATAGGACAACAGAAGGGAATCAAAAAATAAGGACATACAAGAAAAATCAAAGTTCACCATACTGCATTACAACGTGTGTCTTCTGGCAAATGCAGAAAAGGCATTTAAAGATGTTTAAGACAGAGCCAGGTACCAAAATTCAAATAACACAATGCTGCAAATTTTCATTTTCTACCAACTTAATGTTGAGCATCATTTTATTTTTCCTGTAAAGTTTCCCTGGTGCCTCTCTGCCTGCCTAGCACAGCTCCAGACTGACCGTGCTGCACTGCTGAACACAGAGATCACACCTAAGCTTGAACACAGTTCAGAAATTATGTCTTTGCCCAGGTCTCTCAGGGGCATTCCCAAGGCATGCCAGCTATCTTCTAATGCCAAGAGAGCTCCACATGAAATGTAGTTAATGCTGATACTTTCCTGTACAACACATCTTCTTTGGCTCCTTCACAGGATAGTTATTAGTTTGCTTGCCTAAAACTAGGAGAGACTTGATTTTAACTTCTCTCACTTTATTAAAAAATTCAAAATTGCGTATCCCAAGCCAATACCCTAAGCACCTCTTTACAGGCTTTTCTGAACAACAGTGCCTGCATGATGGTGTAGTCTTCATTGAACACATCTGATCAGTGGTGCTACTCAGATAATAATTCAAAATTCTGTCCAGAACAAGTGTGAAAGAAAATGAAGGAGTGAAAGGCAACCAAGCAGTGAGGATACTCATGCCAGAAGGGCACTCACTCTACTAGGAGCTGGGTCTTGTTCTGCCTTCCACACAACAGCCTCTGAACATAACACATATGAAGAAACTCTAGACTCATCCTGGACACAGAAAATTACCCCTGGATTAGCAGAGGGAATACAGACATTCTGGAACATTAAGCAATACAGACTGCAGAGTGTTCAGACACTGCTCTAACAAGAAGCTTCAGCAGATAAAACAGAATGAAGATTAAGACACAAGATTTGTGTTTAGCGTATTTTTGTTTGTTTGTTTACTGCTTTCATTTCAGAAGGCAGATAAGCTGCACTACTTTATAAGTATGTTGGACTGAAAAACAATGCATAATTATTACGTATTTTCCCACAGGCTGTTTGATCATTATGCTAAGAATTTGATTTTACATTAATTTAAATAATAAACAAGAAGAAATTTTTCTGCAGGGTCAAACCTAAATATAAATAAAAGTAGCGTGTGTCCTGCTAGGAAAGAAGATTCTGGCCTAGCTGCATAATTCATCAAATACTGCAATGGCACAAGAGTATAAGGACCGTTCAAAAAGAAAGGGTTCACAGCACTGATATTCACTTAGAAATAATGTTATTTTCTGATTTCTTCAGATTCCTTCTACATTTTTGCTCCCTTAACCAGATCTTGCACACATTCTTACACATGTAAATCTGAACACCATTTAAGACTTGATACAAAGAAGTCCAATCTATTTTACAATCTGAGCTGGTGCTTTGGATGCATGCTCTATTTTTCCTACCAAAGAGTACATGTTCACTCTGTGAGTAGAGAGAGAAAGGTGCCCTAGAAGACTCACAAAAATTCCTTTACAGTACAGGTGGTCATCCAAACTGAACTAGCAAAGTCTCTTCTTGAATGCTTCAAAGGCATCTTCTTAGCTTCCTAACCTATAGTAGAAATTTAGTCACTCCCTTTAGAAGACCATTTTGGTAGAAACCTAAGACGAAGATACAAATTAGCTGTCAATGTTAAACATACTCATTTCCAGTTCACGACCTCATCTTCTACCAAAATCAGTAGAATTAACTTGATTACATCTGGCTATGCATTATAATGAATGTCTACACAGTGCTACAAGATCAGTGCTCACAGTTTCTGAAGCTTGGAACTGTATGGGCAATGTTAGGAATAATTCTTCATGCCATTAATAACTACAAAACACAATTGTAGAAAGCTACAGCTGCAAAGTTAAGGACTTAAAAAAAAAGAAGTTTATAAAGGTTCATTGTAAGACAACCCACACAACTCATTTCTTCTTGCATACCTGTGCAGTCCTTGATTACATCATCACAGTGTCATCTACTGCATGACATTTGGCTCTTTCAAGAATAGAGTTATTTGATTTCCTTTATTACCCTTTTTATAAGTTAACCTCTGAGTATGCTACAGCCTTGCTAATATTACTGAAGCTCTTTTCCACAAGCTTTGCAAGATTAAGTGATATTATTACTTTCATGTAAGAAAGTGGAGAACAAGAGAAGACAGAGTTATTCTGGGTACCTATCTTGACACCTCTCAGTGTCAAGTATACTTAACATTTTTATTGCACACACTTAAAGCACTGTTCTCATTGCATCTTACTGCAGTAGTGAACACTACACAGCTCTGAGTCTGGTCATGGGTGTCTCAGTTCAGGTATTAAAAGAATTAATAATACATGATTCGTGACTAAATGAGACTGTGCCAGTTTATGTAATGTGCTCAGACGCAGAGAGGAAATTCAAAGATGGTACTCAGTCTAACAACCACCTGACAGCCTGCACCAAGCTCCTTCCAAGTGTGCTGATGTGTAAGGTGGGGGCCATTGATGAAACAGGCATATTCACTACACAGTGGTGCCGTCCTGATGCTGCATTGCTCCTCCTGTGTCTGCTGAACGAGGTAAATACAGGAAAGATTTTACAGGAGGTCAGCCTAGTAATGGTATCATCACATTACTGCGAATACGTGGACAAACCAAAGTTTATACCATCAAAGTAAATTCAAAGTAAAGTAAATTTTCTTAGCTCCTCTCCACCTATATTTGCCACCATTAGCAATTTTTTAACTGAACTTCTGATTATTATGAAAAAAAATCCAACCCCCTTATTAAATCTCTTAAATGGAACCACAGTTTCTCCCCTTCCTAACACCAGTTTGATTAACTAGCTCTGCATCTTCAGCCCTACAATCCTTCTGGCATTTATAATATGATGTTGTTTTTAAGCAGCACAGCCCCGGATGGAAGATGTGAAGCATTTTCATTTTTGTGAATAGCAGAGCAAGAAGTTAAGAGATCATAAATGAAGTTGCTGCACTGCGTATTTTCTCATTCTTTTCTAGCATGAGCAGAACAGCTTTGCTTTCACTAGTTTTCTTTCAAGAAACTCTGGGCTAATTTCATCAGAACTTAGATAATGACAATATAACAGCCACAATCAGATACCATCATGGAAAAATAATCCTTGAAGATTAATTTTAAAATATCAGTTACCTAACTCAGGTTCTCTGAATGACTTTGGTAGTATTATCAGTTAAAACATAAAATTTCCCTGAAATTTAAATTTCATATAACTGTTGTAAGCACTCAACAGCCTCCACCTCTATTTTTATTCAGAAGTATTTGTTGTACAAAACTTCACTTTCAGAAATAATTTCTATCTATTATGACAGCTTACACAGTGTCTTTTAATATTTCAACATTTGATACTTAAAATATATCAGAGCAGTTTAAAAATATCTGTAATGCCAGGTCATCAAATCAGATAAATTCGGTTGTAAAATGAGAGCTGTTTCCCAGAGTGATGGGCTGTTGAGATATATGATAAGAAACATGTAACAGATTTAGAACAAACCACATCTAACCAAGTTAGGCTATTAACTACTGTGTATGAGAAAAATCTTCCTGTCTGCTGCAAAAATTATTCATCAAAAAGAAAGTCAGCACTTAAAAAAGACTTGTTCTTGTCTCATTACTTCATAGAGTTTCAAAGAAAATGTGAATTAGTAGCTATATACAAGGTACAATGGACAAATTGACAAGTACAAATTGTAAATAGCAATGAATATTTTTCTGGTGAATAGTGTGCTCACTGAAAATGTTTCCAATGTACCAAAGACTGGTGATAACTTCAGTACATAATAAACAGAGGAAGGCGTTAAGATGAAGTAGAACCGTTCTATTTTGACATTTAAAAAATGCAACTCTGCTTTTTTTTTTTTCATTACAATTGAAGTATGTTAAAAAAAAAAAAAAGGATGAAAGGGATGAAGAATTATACGAAAAAAAATCATTTATTCTCCATTCTGTGGAATACTTTGGGTCAAACTGAAGGCTTTGTTCAATATGGAATACAATCAGCATTTTAGCCACACAAACAGAAAATCAAAATATATTATTTACAGATATCTACTTGAAAAGGGATTGTTGTTCAACCTCCTCCTTTGTAGGAATCACCGAAGATGAAAGAAGATCAGAGAGAATCTAAGTATGTTTCCCCTCTGGCCCTAGGAGAAGACGCAACCAACCTTTGCTAGAGGTGCCACAAGCCTGAATCTGCTCCCCCAAGGAATTCAGGAAGCTCTCAGCTTGGCAGAAATCAGGATGTTACAGTAAGATGCTTGCAGGCCTGAAGTGTGCCACCAGAACCTAATGCTTACTTTAGAATCAAATATCCAATTTTACATTTAGAGTCTGGTCTTAAAGATGTCATCTTTTTGTTTTGTGTGCATTATTTCTGAAAAATTTTCACTCTTGCAGTGGTATTATCGCCTCAGTGGAATGGCGCCTTTCTTGATTTCAAGATGGATTGGTTGTTTTGTTGCTTTTTTGTTGTTTTTATTATTATTATTATTTATTGTAACAGCAAGGAAATTGTGCCATGAGGAAAACAGCTCTCTGCTGCTTGTAAGCATCCTGACATAGAATTCACATCATGATAACCATTGCTACATCTCTGCCACAGCATAGGGTATAAGTTTACTGATCACAATAATTCCACATATTAGTTGCTCCAAGAGCTTCCAGATTCAGTTTTCAAAATCTACAAATCCTGAAATAATTCTGAAATTCACCTTCTCTTTAAAATTTTATCTATCTTTTCTGTGATTTAAAGCTTCTCCAATTGCTATCACTGTCTTCACAGATGCCGTGGGGGGGGGGTTACAGCTCACTCAATGAGAAACACTGCTCCAAGGGAACAAAATGCACCTCTGTTTTAACAAGGGAAGGCTTGTGAGAACAGATGGCTCACTGGGCTCTAATGACCTAACACAACACCTGTTGAACTCAATGGAATGACTCTCATTAACCACAGAGGTTTTAAATCAGGTTTCTGAAGGAGACAAGGCATGACCAACTCAGTCCCTGGGGTATGAATGCTTTCTCCAAGACAACCTTCATCAACAGCAGATGCCCTGTTTACAGTTCATGTTTTCAGATCACCATTTCGGTAGTCCTTATACACAGAAAAGAAGGAGAAAAAAAGAAGGAAAAAAAAAACCACATCTTTGAAATGCCAGAGATCATTTAGGCAAACTTGACACCCACAAATACATGGACCCTGATGGATGTACCCAGGAGTGCTGCAGGAGCTGGTGGATGTTACTGCTAGGCCACTCTGCATTACCTCTGAAAGGTAATGAAAAAGAGAAGAGATAGCCAAAGACTGAAAGGAAGTCAATGTCACTCCAGTCTTTCAAGAGAGCAAAGAGGAGGAAACTAAAGGCCAGACAGCCTTACCTCCATCCCTGTGACAGAACAGCTCACTTTGGATATCATCCCTAAGTATGTGGAGGAAAATAAGGTGATCAGGAGTAGTTAGCATAGATTTACCAAGGAGAAGTCATGCTTAATCAACCTGATAGCCTTCTATGATGGAATGACTGGCTGGGCAGATAAGGAGAGAGCAGTAGAAATTGCCTATGTTGACTTCAATGAGGCTTTTGACACTGTCTTCCCTAACATCCTCATTGATAAGCTCAGGAAATGTGGGTTAAATGAGTGGATCCTGTGTGACATGCTCTAGGTGACTGCTTGGGCAAGGTGGTTGGATCTGATAGCCTCCAGAGGTTATCTGCCAACCTCTTGTCTGTGTGTGTGTCTGTCTGAGTGCCAATTCTCTGGTCATGACCACTGATCATTCAGATCATGGGAAACACGATCAGTGACTGTATCTTACGTCTGTATTGCATATTACATGAGGAAAATAGCTCTCCGCTGCTTGTAAGCATCCTGACATAGACTTTACAAAGCAACAGCCATTGACTTGTCTCTTCTACAGTATCAGGTACAACAAAACTAGCTTTGACACCAGCAAGGGGAAACAAAGCATCTATAATCCCATTCCTGAGTTCACACCATCTGATACCATAGACATTCCCACACAAGAGACCACACAAAAACATTTCCTAAAGTACTCTCACACACAGAGAGCTTTCGCCTACATCACACTGCATAGGGCTACGGGACCACAAGTTATCTGAATTTCCCTCTCTCTCCTTTAACTTGGCAACATTACAGCATCTTTCCAAGTGAATATGGCTGATGTTCCAAGGATGGAACCTATTTTGCTGCCTTGTATAATTCTCCCGTTTTTCTACCTTTGCTTCGAGTGGACTGAGAACAAACGGAAGTATGAAAGTTGACCAAAGGTCAGATGACAGCCTTAAATCTTGTTTTCTCAGACAAACATAGATTAGGTAACTTAGTATCAATGTGGAAATCCACAATTAAGGATAGTTTTCCCCCCCATCAACTTCAGGCAGAATTAAAAGTAACTTTGTCAGGTGTTTTAAGCAGTTCAGAGTGCTTCCACATTACAAAACAGATGTTTCTGCGCATCAGCTGGTATCAGCAATACCATCCTGGGAATAATGTTCTTTAATCTCTTCCTCAAAGCTAGCAGACTACACATAAAGCACAGCTTCTTGGAAGGCCTCTCCAAGCTCACTCTCATCATCTGCGTGGCTATACCCACAGGCTTAGCCCAGCACTTGTACATCTGGGGTCTAACTCACAATGATTTAAAAAATCTCAGTTCAGGAAAGTACTTACGCATATGTTAAATTTTAAATGGGTCTTTAACCTTAAGCATACATTTAACTATTTCAGCAGGTTCTAACATTTCAATGGAACAGCAGCTTACAAATTTTATAAAGGGGGAGGAAATAGTCTTATACTCTTTACTCGAAGATCTTCAGTACTTCTGTAGCAAGTGAAGGCTGCAAACATGCAATTCCTCTGTACTTAAAAGCCCTTATTACTTCCTCATTTGAGATCCCTTATTTTGCTCACTGATTGCACTTCCAGTACAGGTACTGTTTTTATTAACATTACAGAGATAAATGTTCACATTTATACATCTAATATAATAGATTTCCCTGTTTTCCCTGCTACCTCCTTCACTGGGTCTCTTCTGCAAACTTAGCACTGCATCTCAAGTGAGTTTTAAAATATGATAAATTCAAAAGAATTAACACATTGACATCATCTTCTTTACATAAGCAAACAAGCTACAAGCCAAGTTCCACTAACAAAGTATGAGTTATTTCACTTGCATAACTCCATGAATTGTGTGTTCAAATGCAATAAATTTTACAATAGAGCAAGGATATACTGATGAGTGAAGGAGAAAAAGAGAGGTAGCTGTAGTGAAATATCGAATCTGCTGTAGTGAACATATTTAAACTTGATAATGGGGAAAAAAAAAATGACAGAAAAAAAATGCCTTGTTTCAATCTCCCATTCATTATTCATCATGGACAATACCCAAAAGAGACTGTACAGTAATGAAATGTGCTCTCTGAATACCAAAGGGACAGATCATCTTTATTAGAAGATCTTCCTCCAAACTCGGAGTAGACACACGCATAACTACTCCGAGCCTTCTCAGATAAAATATTTGTGGTTATAAGTATATTACTTCCATGGTTTTGTTTTTTTTTAGTTTTATTTTTTTAAAGCTAGGTGGAAACCATGACCTGTTGCTTTCTAAGGAAACACCATTTTGCTGGAGACTGGGTGCAACTTTTTTTTGAAGTAAACAAACATCATTTCTGCATCCTCATTCAAGGCAGCTTTAAATGGCTTAATAAGCCAGCTGAAATAACAGAATTGATCACTAAAAACAATGTTTGTATGAGAGATGCAGTCATGGACAGAGTTATAGTAGTAAAGAGGTTTTTCTGGAAACTAAATGTAAACACAGAGGTGCCTGAACATTGTTGCAGGACAAAAGAAAAGATGTTTGAGCAAATGTGACTCTGAAAGAGAAAGAAGCAAAAGAAACTTCTGAAACAGCTCAGCTGCTGGTGAGAAAATGAGGACAGTTAAGCAAAGAAATTGCCATGCATCTTCATAGTAAAAAAGACTTTTGTGCATCTCCTTTCCAAATAAACATGAACGTATGGGAGAAGCATCTAGTTGCCTCATCAATTTCTCATCTGAACAGAACAAATTCAAGTGTTTGTCAACTGCTGGAGCCAAAGGTGCAACAATATATTCCCCTAGAAGGCAAAACTGTCATGCAGACATGCTACAATTTCTAACTTGAGAAGAGATCATAAAATACTTCCAGAAGTTAATGAGCTGCACTCGTATATAAATCCAACCAATGCTCAACTGGCATAAAATAAAATACTGACTATGTCACTGACCACAGTGTCATTAGATTAATTTAGAGCACTCGGGATCTGTATCGTACTGCTGAAATGGCTCAGGGACAGAAAGTGAACATGTTAACAACTAATGTGAAGCAAATGTAATTACAGGTGCCATTTCAGAGCCATTTAAGTGAACCAGGACTGCCACTATTCCACCCCTTCACATAGTCATTCAACCTTGACTCTTCCTACATAAATATATCAGCACCCGTTTCATCACAGAGTAAGTTTTCAGCCAGATGAGTGGACTAACTACATCAACCAAACAGGTAGTATCTAGGCAGGCCAGCTTCCCTGCTCAAACAGCCTTGTCCAGTCAGTGCCTGAGCCAGCAAGAGAAATCATCTGTAGAAGGAAGACAGTACCATGCCAGACTGAATGTAGATAAATTCAAGTCAGTATAGGATTTCAAGTCCAGAGGAAAAACTTCACAGTAGTGGGGAAATCAATGTCTGAATTGTTGAGATTCCCAGTAGTTCTTTCCAGCTGTTTATAGAAGGTGAAAATCAGTATAGATTTGAGAAACAAAGAACAAGGATTTATGTTATTTACCTATCGCACATAAATCTCTGCATCACTGATGGTAAGATGAGGGGTGGATGGCTTTTTCCTCCAAGAAAACCTTTTGCCATAGACATATCCTAAAGCTTTACACCAGTTTCCACATCCCTTGGATTGACTGGGATTGGAATTAGAAAGAATTATTTCATTTGGAGAATTTTTCATTAGTTATTTTATACTCAAAGAACTGACATCATACATCATTCATAAATAATATTTCATCTGCCTTTGGATAAAAAAAGAGTTAGAAAAGCACACAAGTTTAGCAAAAGTACTAACAAGTGACCTACAACATTCAACAAACTACATAGTATAACCAATCTCACTTGTCTAGAGACTGCAATTCCATTTGAAATTATGATCTGCAACTATTATAACAACTGATATATATTTTGGCATTGTCTGAAGGCCATCAAAATGACAGCAAGGCTCCACTGTGCTAATCTAGTTACATAAATAAGAGCAAGGGTTGACTGTTACTCTGTCTAAAGAGAGGCTCCTTAAGTTCACTCTTGTCTAAGGGTAACCATTCCACACCCCTAACATCTTTTGTTAAGTGGCTACTGTTCTGAGACTATTTAGCTTTAAGGGGAAGGGATATTTTATTACTCACTTGAAAGAATTACTTGAAGAGTTTTCAGCTAAGTGGTCCTCCACAAAATAGCCACTAAGAAACACACAGCAGTTGTCCAAAGAGTGCAAAGAAGGTAGAGTAGAGGCAAGACTGTCTACAATAGGAAGATTACGGCAAAGGCATGTCAGTACTTTCATGTTCCTCATTAATTCAGCAAAACCACATTGGAAGTCTGGTGAAGATAAATTTTGCTACAACCGTCATATATTTACAGTAAACCCTAATCATTATAATAATAATAATAATAATCTATGATAAACAAAACACGACAAAGCACAGCCCTAAGAAAATGCATTTACTCGATGCATAGCTAATAGTAACCAAAACGAGCTAAAAGAATACAGAGAATTCTTTTGTGAGCTAAAGCAAAACTTAATAGAAAAACTGTTTGCAAAGTAAACAGATTAGTACTGTAAAGTGCTCTACCCTTTAAAACCTGTTGGCTGTGAGAAAAAGTCAGCACTTCATTGACAAGTCTTTGCACTGTGCTGGAGTCAGCCCATAACACTTTTCCAAAAACTGGCCCTTAAGAGGAAGAAAAAAATTGCATATGGGAGATTTTGTGCTCCGATTGGTATAAAATCCATAGCAAAAGCAAAATCAGTTAACATCAATAACAGCAGCAACCACATTAACAGCAAGAGGTTCTTCAGGCTAAAAACTTGTCAGAGCAGAGACACGGCAGTTGGCCAGTAAAAGCAAAATCTATAATCATGAAATAGGGAAAGAAATCTCTTTCTTTTTTTTTTTTAATATGAATATCTACTAAAATTCACTTCTAAAAAAAAAACTTTTAAAAACTCTCTCTCTCTACGGAAAAAAAATACATTATTAAAAAAAAAAAAAAAGAAAGAAAATGAAAAGCTGGCTGTGTAAGTAGCACCCAAATATTTCTGCACAGCCAGCCTCTGACAAAGCCACAGGCAGAACATGCACTTCAGCCAGAGAAGATAAATTGGTGGAGGTGGTTATCTATTAATAATGTCCCAACTCACAGCTAGAAGGATTCCAGCCCTATTCTAGGCACACCAATCTCAGAGTAAAACAAAGGAATTAGGGGAAAAAAAGAAAAGCAAATTATAATTGTAAATAGAGAAAGCAAAATAGACGGGCTGAATCAATTAGAATACTATTACTATTTGAGGACTCACATCTGAGAAAGATCAAGGCCACAACCAGCGATCAAAGCGATTAACCACCTAGCCAGCAGAGACAGAGATGAGAAGCAGCAGATCATACGTACTCAAAGAATGTGAATTGGCAAATAGATGATTTTTGCTGCTTAAGAGAGAAGCTGCAAAATCCAAGTACTCTGACATATGCAAACCTGGACAAAGATGATAAAGATGGCTAAGATCTACAGAATACATAACATATTTATATTAACATGAAAATAATATAAAATATTTAACTGCAGAGTTAATCAAATCCCTTCCAGTTTATGAAAAGGTCAAATATTTATGACTACAAAACATCACCTTTACACATTTTCTCTTTCAAATTATATTCTCTATCTTAAAATGTTCACTTTTTGAATGGTGCATTTCCTACTAGAAAGATGCTAATTAATCAGTGTTATTATATGTATATCTATGGAAAAAGTTGATTACTGATTTCCGAGCAATTTCTGATTAGATATAGCACAAATGTCACATCTGGCTTACATCTGGACAGCTACCAGTCAGCCCACCAGCTGACATCTTTATTCATAGTGAATTGTTAGTTAGCATTAGAAGGATAAAGTTATTAATAAACAGGATAATGTCTAAGAAAAAAATAACAACAATAAAAAACAGGATTATAACCACTTTTTTTATTTAAACAAAAAAAAAAGTGTTGCGATTCCAGAGTGATTCCTTCATGAGGAAGCTAACTTGCACAAAATGCAACATGGGGTCCAACAGATCATAGTAAGATGGAAAGAAGAAAAATGTTTCCCGAACCAGGCTTTCCAAACTTGCTGCAAGCAAGGCAGTCGCAGTGCTGGCCTAGCTGGTACTAAAGGTTTATGTGTTAAAGAAGCAATCTATCAGGCAAACAGGAAGCCAGAATTCCGTGGAATTTTCGCCACAGTTATTCCTTTACTTTCTAGTTCAACAAAACAGACTGCACAGACACATTCCTTTGCTGACACTGGAGCAGATTGCTGTTGTTTAGAAGTCCTTCCTTCCCTTTTCTCAGCTGCAGCAGAAAGCTATTCCCCTGCTTAGCTTCCAGCTGACACTCATGTCAATGTAACAGCTTCATTAGTCTTTCTTTTTAACACTTGCTTTGAGCCTAAGGTAACATTCCCTCTCATGAGACATACCCTAACCGCACAGTATAAAGCAAACCTTTAAAACGGCAGGCTTTGTTTGCTCTCATATCCGCACCCACGGAATAAATAGTGTTTACAGCCAGAGGATTTGTACCTCCAGGTATCCATATTAAAAAACTTTAAAGCGAGTTATTACAGGCAATATCAAGAGTGTATGAGCAGAAAGCAAAAGCATTTCCACACTTGACCAACTACTGACATGGACAAATGCAAAATCATTCGGAAGCTTTCATGGAATATAAGCACTGTAAAGGATAAAGTGGGGACTTCGTAAGAAAGCTTTCTCCAGGTTCAGTGCATATTTCAGAGTAGAACTCCAGCAGCTTTTTTCTCAGTTTCTGGTGCTGGGCTGCTCTTGGCAGGACAGCCAGCGAGAAGGACAAATGGTCTGACCTATACCTCAGACCCTGTACTCTAATTATTTGCTTCAAAGTATCAGTGAGGAGCAGGAGTTTGCTCTTGAAAATTTGATTTCTCTAAGACGCAAACTGCAACTAATGCACCGGGATGGGGGAAGGTTATTAAAAAGAGAACATGGACTGAAGGAGCTCAGCAGAAAAAGTATGAACTAATATGTAATTGAGAGTCTTCAGATCAGCCTCTGAAGTGAAGAAAACTGCTACCAGAAGCTTCTAAGGAAAACATCTGCATAAACACCACTGACTAATATTCTGCTGCCAATGTTGCCTAAAGCTCTCAAGCATTTTAGAGGCAGTAACAAGAAACTATCTATAGGGGGAGTGATAGAGCGGCTTTGGTGGGCACCTGGCATCCAGCCAGGCTCAACCCACCACATGACTATATTTCTTT
>JANHGO010008210.1:0-45406 GCA_024606505.1 Aquila spilogaster
TCCACTCTGACCTGGATTACGGATACTGCAAACCACAGCTTATTAAAGCCCGGAGCAATTTTAATTATTCATATTCAGCAATGGAATGAATGCACAATCTTACATGTGTCACAGGAAAACTACGCCTAAATACAAGTCTGCTGCTTTGGGGGAGATCGTGTGTGCACTTAAACACGTGCCTGTGTGTCTGGTGGCTTAGCCCAAGATGCTGAAAATTAGGCAGGGTATAGACCTCATCCTGAAAACAAATGTTTGTGTCACACAGTACAATAACTTAACGTGAGACTGTCTTAGCCTCCACAGGGGTCTAGTCACATTAGATCAGTAGTACAGCTGAGCAAAAAACCTCTGTACCTTCCCAAGGAAGCGCTCTGCAGCCAGCCAGCCTGCATTTTCAGCGCCGCACGCCTGCAGCACGCTCCGGTGCTTGTCACTCTCGCGCATCTCATCTCCAGCTCACGTGGCCACTGCCTCAATCCTCAGCTAACTTCTGTCTTCAACGACTCATCAGAATTGGTACACCTCTCCCAACGCTTTGGCTTTTGACAGAATTTCAGTTCACTGAAGGTTAATGCTAATCTTCATATTTCCTTCCATTCATCTAAGCAAGCAGTGAAGACTCTGAGTTACCAAAACTCTCCTAAATTTTATGACAGAAGAAGTGGGTGAATGCATTTCTTTTGGGACTTGTATTTGCTGGCAGTTAGGAAGCGTTCAGAGCTGAAGTATTTTCTGTGACTGAAAACAGAGAAGACTACAGCTAACGTGTTAAACACAAAGTAGGTATCTGTCTCAGAAAAATGCCATTTCCCTAAAAGCCTGTGAAATATCCAGAATCCAGAGCTGGCATGGGCTGTGGGGAGCAGCAGCCTGTCGAGATCTACAGAAGTAAGGAAATGTTCTGTCAACAGTGAGACGGCAGAAGGTAAGATATTAGAAATGTAACTGATGTTCACAATGTTATCTAAACAGAGGCTCCTTTATCCGAGAAAAGGTGCTAAGAAAGGTGTACTTTCAAAAAGAATATTAAAGCTTATGGAACTCATCTGACAGGAGTCTGGTAAATGGTACTAAAAATCACCTACATGATGAACAGCAGGGCTTTTTTTTCTTTCTTTCTCTTTTTGCTGGAGTCTTTTCCTGTATGTATTTTGTCCAAGTACTACCACAACTGAACACTGTTTCATGCAAAGCACATGCAGAGACATCTTGCTGCTTTTACAGAGAACAGAAAACATACATTCTCCCTCTAAGAACGTGCATCAATTTGGATTAGGAGATAGTGAAAGAGGAGGCAGCATCACACCCGTAAACCAAAGCATGTCAATCTGCACTGCTGTACTATTTTACTAAACTGAAAGATAACACAGCGAAGAGAATGATTCAATATCTTGCTCATACATCACAACAGGAAGGCTTCATCCTGTGCCAACAGGCTGGTAATTAAGAAAATGGTAAACTTTGCTGTAGTCTAAGAAAAAAAACCAGCAATCCACACTCATTCACTCACACAAGTTCATCTGCAATTTTTCAACATTAACGGACGTAAAAAGTTCTGGCAGTTTGGTATCAATATCAGAGACAGGCATGCTTTTCAACCCTCATTACTTCAATTATTGTTTTTTATATAAATACATATATATAAAAACTTCAGTCAAAAGACAATCAACCCACGCGGGAAGCTTCTCAACTCTAAGATACTTAGTTTGCTTACTTTACCACAATATTTCCCAAAGTCTTCGCCTTCACTGGTTCCTTATTTTCATCCAGAATCATCACTGTAAAAAAGTAATATAGGAAGAGGACTTCTGGTAAGTAGTGTATTTTCAGGTGGAGGACAGCATCTTTCTTCATGCATAACAACTTATGTCACACTTCAGAATGGCAATACACCAAGGAACAAAAGGAATTAAGTAATTTGGGAGTGCCAAACTGGATAATCTCATGACCTAATTAACATTCAGCCTTAAGTATAAAAAGTCTTAAATAATACTCGTGCTTTGGGAGCAGAAATTACACAAGGTCCCAAAAGGGAAAAAACATAGAGCTGATAATTAAAAGATACCTTCATACTGGAAAATCTAAACTTCCAAATAGCAAAGGACCCTTCAGATACATGACAAATCCAAGAAAAAGTGTGTGCAGGTAACATGAGTAGAAGTAGCAACCAAGATTACTGGAGGCTAACCCAGTTAACATGAGACATACTATTAGCAGTAAGTAAGTGTGTCTGGTTTTCAAAGGCTCTCAGGAGACCCAGAATAATGCTCCCCCGCTGACAAGGCTTATTCTCCTCTAGCACAAAGAGGTAAAGTAACTCGTGAACCACCCAAAGCCACAGAGCAGGTGATGCTAGAGGACAGCGAAGAATCCAGACCTCAACAGAAGCCTCTTCCCTGGATGACACTGGCCCATCGCCTTCAGTGAAAGCATCATGTCCTGGTACTGCGGTTTCTGAGGAAGAACACCTGCAATAGCCTCTTCCATGCAGTCACCTGGGAAATCTACTACAACCACCCATTCTATCTGAAGGTGTGGGCATAAGGAAGGAATGGCAGGTATCAGCTTGGCCTGTGATACATGGAATTAAACAAAGTGAAATGACTAAACCATGGAAAAACAGGGAGGGAAGGTTTTGACAGACTGGGCTGACAAGGATTTAAAAACATGGTTTTTGAAGCCTGCCCAAGCAAAGAAAGCAATGTTCAGCTCAATCTAAATTACTACAAATAATCTTACATTCTGTATTAAAAAGTTCCAGAGGATATGGGGAAAAGAAGATGACAGACTTCTGATTAAAACCCTGCTAACACTCTTATGAGTAATATCATACCCTATCTGTCCAAACAATGCCAACGTCTGTAATTTACTCTTTCTGGCTGAACCCACTCCTTCAAAAAGGATGGTAATTTTGAAGTAACTGAAGAGCCTGCTGAAAGCAACGGCTCAGCACATAGACACAAGCAAGTATGCAAGGCCAGTTTTACAAATCAGTGACTTGGAAGGAGTAACTGGGATAGGAAATCAAAAGGATGAACGGACACACAGAAGACACTTATGAAAAACAGCAAGAATGGCATAAATAAAACCCATTTATAATCTGTAAACACTTTTTTTTTTTACTTATATATTTTAGATGGTGTAGAACATGTATAAGAACATAGTATTGTTAGATTTAGAGAATTTAGGCTCAGAACACACAATGAAAAAGACCCACTCGCATGTAGCTTTCGATGCTTTCTCTCCCATTTTTTCCTATTTTTATTATACTAAAGTAAAATCTAATCAGTTTATTGTAACTATTATCAAGGTAGCAACTCCAGCATTTATTGTCCTCCTTGCAAGCAGTGTATTTCAATGTTAAAAAACGTACTATACTGCTCACTCCTGAATTACTGAAGAACTGACTTAATTCTTCAAAATGTGGGACTTGCTTCAGTTTGAAAACAGTACAATGAAATTATCTGGAAAGGGTTCAAGTAGATCAAAGGGAAAGCACAATATAATGTCTGATTTGAGGCAACAGAGCTAGAAATTAATATGGCATCTTGATTCACTTTTAAATGCAATTTGTGCCACGGCACTTTGATATCATAACTAAATACTGCTTTTATTCTTTATATTCTAAAAAATCAGCAAAGAAATCAGTTTATTTTAGCAATACTGTGACAGGAAAGAATTCAGCTGTGTTTAGAAAAAAAAAAGTAGATTTTGAAACTTTCTATTTATATCACAGCATAAATACAACATAACTTTAGCAATGTCCGAAACCATTAACAGTTGCATGTACCATCTAAAAATACAGACTCTATCTTCTAAATGGCATAAGGATCTCTTCTAATTAATATAGTAATAGCAGCAAAACAACATCAAAACAGATGTGGGTGACAGCAAGACAGCTGCCAGTACAGGGTAATTTCAAGATCCACTATTTTATGACTGGTTGCATTACAGGACATAATTGGCCTCAAACCAAAGACTGAGAGAAGTAAAGTTCTTTCATAAATTGTTAGTGAATTTTAGTGCTCATTGTATGTTTCCCTTTTAAGGCATGCTAAAGACATTTCCTTCATTCTGTCTGAAGAAATTCTTTACTTACACTAGGCCCGATGTTCCAAAAAATTCATAGGAAATTTTAATATTCTTCCTACTCATACTTTTTTCTAGGCATGACTATCATCTGATAACACGTGTGATGCAATTACATTCTTTCACTCTTCCCTATTTATTACAACTCTGGACAAACTTCGCAGCTTTGTTTTAAAGTTGTTTTTAAGCTACTGCTTGTCTTCATGCCATAACTGTAAATGCCAAAACCCAGAGCTGCTGAAAATGTTTATTTTCTTTAATGTTCACTTCCACTTGTATGTAATTAGAAGAAAAAACAGCTTAGCTCTTTCTGCCCAGTGATGTAACAACTTTTCCTGAAGATGGTTTGATTTTTAATGTAATTATTTTTCGGACTTCAAGTAATTCTTGAAAACTGTATTAAAATCAGGTTTCCCAGGTATGAAAATATTTTTGCATTCTTAATCCTGTGGCTGCACCCTCTGCATGCAAACACCTTCCAGACAATGAGCTCTCAACCTTTTAATGTTGGTCCATAGCCTATCATTTCTCCCAGTTGGAAGTAAAAATGCTCCACAAGTACTGAAAGATAATGTCCTTAACAACTCTCTCAAATATGAGCCCGTATACCTGTACAAAAAGGCAGAAACCTGACTGATTTTCTTCAAGAAAGTATGAGATGAGTTCAAATAGAAGATTTATATCCTTGTCAACCTGCTTGTTAGCTCACTATGATGTATTTGTGGAAGACACAGACCTCAGTAAGAATTTGCTTTATGCACTTCAGAATACTTCTCATAAAATTGTAGGGCCAAAAAAAAAATCTAATCAATCTAATCAATGTATCTCTGAGACATAATTTTTCGATGTACATCTCCCAAACCAAAACTATTTAGCCTCTGAAAATTGAAAACACAGGTATAACAGAACACTCAAAGTGTAAGTTACAGCAATTATTTGTCTAGTTAACATTCCCTTTTTTGCTGATAGTTATTACTAATGTTTTTCTTCCTGATTTGCCAATACAAATTTTACTACTGGTCATTTAAAACAGTGCAACTATAAAAAAAAGCCTTAAAGCACAGTATTTTTTTCATATCTATCTTTTTTATATCCAGTGTAGAAATATGTGCTAGCCCTTTCTTATAAGAAAGGTATGAGTAGCTGATCAGTTTTCTTAAATGTAACTCTGAATTTCTTAGTCACAATCACATTCCACAACACAAAAAAGCAGAGCTTCTTGTTACAGGAAAGAGGAAAATGTGTTAATAAGACTGTAATTTGCATTCTCTATGAGGTATGAAAATTAAAGAGCACTTACTCTGGAATATAAGCAATATCCTTTCCTAGTATCATGTTTAGCACAGTCTTACCATTGTATCCTGGCACTGGTTTTCCTGCCTGTCCAGGTGGAGGTGTTGTAGAGTTCCCCAAACCAATACAGGAAGCAGTAATTGCAGAACCAGATTCTGTTAAGAGAACACAAATATTGTCAGTTAAGGTTGTTCTTAGTGTCATTTAGTATTTATTGGTTCTAAGTTTTACCTCTAGTTCCGCACATCAAAATAAAATAAAATAAAATAAAATGAAATAAAATAAAATAATCCCAGACAACCAATGGAAGATTTAGAATTCAGGAGCTCTTATGTATTATCTAATGAATGTAAGTTCACTACAGAAATCTGCATTCTTCAAAATGGAATTTTTTCCATTCCATAGAAGACAGTCAGAAATAAACACTTTCTGTATTACACCTGTAGTTTATTCTGCTAAAGGTATAAGGTCATACCATGCCATTAAGAAACTGCCTACAGCAAAGCCATGATAGAAATACTGTGCGGGGCAGATGTACTTCAAGGGTTATTTCATGAGTCAATATCCTTGGGAAGAATGAAATCCAGAAAAAAACATACATCCATTCTTGGTTGATTGCCTTACTGCTGTAAAGCAATACCAAAGCATCTGTTGTTCTATTTTGGAGCTACACATTCAGAGGTTTGGAAGGTGAATAAATGCCAAATCTTCTCCATGACAATATTGGTCACAAAGATCAGAGAAGAGGTAGTGCCTAACAAAATTTACTGTAAATAATGAAGGCAGGAATAGCTCTTTTATAGTCCTGGAGATCTCACTAGTATTTCTTGGTGGGAACTATTTCAGGTAACAAAAAGGCTCAAAAAGAAACAGGGTAGAAAAGTCAGACCTACATTTTCAGTGTTGCCAAAATAAACTCAAAAAGAACAACCTAAGGAATGGGATTCAAACTGCTGCAAGGTTTTGTGATCATAATCCAGATGTTTTCTCCTCTTCCACCCACAAACATTAAAGTTTTACTAACCACAGCATTTTGGAGTGCATTGGGGGCGGAGATGTGAGAAGACAAACGTCTCTTGTTTTTTTAATCTTACGAAGATATTCATTCACCTAACTGCCAACAGACACGCTGAACACTGGCACTGTGTGCCTGTGCTCCTGCACGGAGCCCATGGAAGGCAGGTCTGGAATCCCGCTGAAGCGCCAGCGTAAAATACCTTGTTTGGGGCTTCCAAATGAGACAGCACAAATATCTCCTGGAATGCCTATGCCTTCCTAATTATCCCCTAGTTAGGCAGCTAAAAATTCCTCCCATTTCACTTTCCTCTTTCTCTTAAGCAAGCTCAATTTCACATAACATTTTTATACTACAAGAGTTGTTATTGTAGAAGAAGAATAAAAACTACCAAGTCATATAACACAGAGTCTAAGTTTGAAAAAAGACAAGTTGCTCTTCTCTCTTTCCCTCTAAGCAAAAAATCTATAGAAGTTACTTTTAAATGCTGTTGTAACTCTGAGCCACATAAAACAAAGTGTAGGTAGTTGTAAATATTAGCAGAAACACAGTATGAGACCATTACTTTAAAAACATGGCCTTATTCTGGAGATGTCCCAAGTCTCAGGTCACTTGGCCTGGAATTCATAGTCCACGCCACCCTCAAGTGTCAGCACAACAAAGCAGGTTTGTCTTCAGCTCTATATTTATATCTGATCAGTATGGTCAAAACTATTTTCAGTTCTCTTGCATTAGGAAATTACAGTGGTTTTTGCTGTGAATTTTCTCAGCTTCCTTAGCATTCATCTGCCACCTCAGAAGTTGTTAAATGACTACTCAAGTGGTAAAGAAGCAAGAACAAGAACAAAATCACAGAAACTTGTGATGGGTTTACGTTAGGTGTTAGTAAGCCGCTGAAAATTAGCATTAACATAGCATAGTTAAGCTAGGGCCTAACTCCAGCTGTGGGACACAGAATGAGAATTATCAACCCTCAATGCTAATAAAGACAGGCTAAAAATTTTGCTTAGCTGTTTCCCCAACTTTCCCTGTTCCTTCTTCTACATAATGCACATTCCCCGCATGATCCTGAATCCTGATCTTTTCTTCCAACAAGCAGAATACCCAACCTACAATTACAGTGGCGACACAATATCAAAATGATCTAACATACTCCATCCATGATCACACTGAAAGTTGCAGGAAGAGAAACCCACAATTTATTCAACAGTTCGGGAGCTTCATTTTCTGCACAGTACCTACACTGAAGACTTTCTTCCTCTTTTCCTCAGAACAGAATGAAGAATGGTATTTTTCTTAGAGAACAGTGAATTGGAAAAGACAGTGGAAGGGACAGTTTCTTTTCTGACTGTGTTAGGAAGAAAAGAAGTAGCATCATGGAATTATATCTTGCTTTACATATTGCATGGCAAGAGCTAAAAACCATGCTGTAACAGATCAGGTAAGAAGGGTATTCTCCTATTGCCCAAACATAGTAATTGGGTTTGCTACTGAGAGGTAGGGAACACAGCATCACTGTTAACCTGATGTACCAGTGAGATTTGCATGAACTGGGAATTGACAAACATTTCTAATCAAGGGCTCTCAATCAAAAAACCCTGAGGGGAGAGGGAGAATCTGAAATTTCTGAAAATTAGTTTGGATTTGCTTGACTCTCTGATACATTGCTAATGAAAACAATATAAACTAGAAAGGAAACTTCATCATACTAATTAGTCTGTATTTGTCCCTACTTTTCAGACAACAGCGAATAAAACTGAGTGAAAGTCCACTTATTCTAAACAAGAATCACAAGTTCTAAAACTTTGCGAATAGGTCTTTAGAATTGCTGCTTTTTCTTCTATTGTCTTCTCAGTTACCAGTGGATATATCATTTTCATATTCATCCAGTGCTCTAATCTCTAAGCTGTACATTCAGTTCCCATGGGACAGTAAGACTTTTTAAATACATGAAAAAAAAATGGGGTTTTGGTGCCTAGACCAGATATTAATTCAGACAGGGAATCCCAAAAGCATCTGCTCTTTGTGTTAGATTAACAGTTCCTGAATGCTAAAGATTCCCTTACAATGTAGAAGCACAAAGGAGTACTATCAAAGGATAGCATGAATCTTTGTGCTGTACATTTCTTGGGAAATTAATGCATATCTTCCAAACAGGATGCTGGATTGAAATATCAATTTCCCAAACCTATCAGAAAACAGCAACCCCTTTCTAGGACAGCATTTTTTATCACAGAAAAAACAGTCTGACTTGGAAGTGGAATTCAATTAAAAAATCCTGCTGACAAGAAGCCATCACTGTCCAGAAGAACACAGAAAAATTAAGTACTGATGAGAAATTTTCCTTACCAATTATGTGTAATACAAGTACTGTGTGACCCTTTTATATATTTCCAGTAAGTAAAGTTGCTTAAGAATCTTTGGTTTGAATTAAGGTTGGTTTCTTTACAATTCAAGTCAGGACCTATATGCAGGTCACAAGACACAGGTCTGAAAGTTAAAACAGCAACAGTTTGAAGAAGGATAAAGCTTGTCAAACCAACATTGTATTCCACCTACACCTTACATCAGGTTTCTGAATTCACAAACACACATCCCTTACCTGACCCTCACTTGTTTATCGTTGCAGATTCTCTGAAATGAATACACAGCATCTCAACAGATTCACAATGCTGAAGTCTTTAGGAACTTGCGTAGTTTTAATGTAAGGAACAGAAGAGTAGATCTGTCTTCCAGTCAGTCCCTTCTGCAAATGTTTAGGCACTAACCTTCCACTCACTACGCTAGCCAGTTAGCTCACCCTCCGGCTGTGGAAGGCTTTTCAGGGACAACTGGATCATAAAACCAATTTCCTTTTTGCATAACACCTTATAACGTGACAATGAAACAGCTATTTAGAAGAGCAATGTTTTACACCCGAAGAGCAATGTTTCACAACTAGTCTGGCAACTACATTCAACATCTGCTCTGAGTTATAATGGAATGAATACATATACCTCCGAGAATAATGAAAAGCATCTCACTGAGACTTGGAAGAGAGAGTTAGTGAGAGATCATCTTAAAATCATAGCTGTTAAAGTGTCCCAAGTCCCTCCTTACACTTTTACTTTCAGGAGAAGGACTGATGTAAAGAAATAGCCCTCGAAATTTAAAGATGTGGCCTTCTTTGTTTTGTCCCACTCTACATGCAAGTGAAAGACATTATTTTAGCCATATTTCAACATTATTGAGCTATATTGGACAGTTAATAAATAGTCCAATACAGGCATTTTTGTTGCATTTGCACCTCTGGAAGCAATTCTTATGCCAGAGAAGGTGCTGCTGATGCAGAAGGAAGAAGTGCACTCTTGTGAGTAGCAAGGGGAATCTGTAAGGCTACGCCTGACTTTATTCATTAGAAAGCTTCCACCCACCCATGCGCCTGACTTGCAGAAGCTGTGCTCTGCCAAATGATACAGAGCAACAGCTAGTAAGTTCTGTGCTCAAAATTGCCTTGCTCATTCACAGTCAACAGTCAAGTTCAATCAAAATAAACAGTTTTGAAATAACTCATGACTTTAAAGATGCCCTGTACCACTTACATTCCTGATACATTATAATTTCTAGACAGTGTCTCATGTTCCTCAACATAATAGACTGTCACACTGCTGAAATACTCTATTTTCTGGTAGGAAGTACTTAGGGAAAATACGCTGCATTCTGACATTAATATTTGAGTTTGGGCTGCACTAAGTGAGTAATGTAAGGCTGTCTGCTTTGAATTTCTTAGGATGCAATGGATAGACACAAAGCATAGTAAAGAGGTGGGAAGTTGTTATGTAGCAGGAGAAAAAAGAGAAGAAAAGGGAGCAATTGTCATACGTTAACACATTAATGAATACAATAAATATAATACACTAAATTCTCACCGTGGCAGTGCTGTTTTGAGCCATTTTCCTGGCAAAGCTGTCATTTTGGTTGAGGGGAATTAAAGGCATTACTACAGCACAAGACAGCACTGGTAAAAAGGAGAAGAGGGTCTATGAAAGAGAGAAAGCTTAGGCAGCAACTGATTACAAATCCATCCACATAGCAAGAATGAAGCTCTGAAGAGATTCCCTACACATGCTCCCTCCACACTGGTTATTTAATTATGCCAGAAAGGGTGGAATGAAAACTTCAATAAAGTCACAGCAACATGTTTTCTAGTACGGCAACAATTACTGGGCATCCAGGAACAAAAAACCACAGTACCAGATGAATTATAGCACTCAAAATCTGCATCACAGCATACCATACTGCTTCCTTATAATAAAACCAAATCTAACATATCACAGAAATAATATGTACTGGGAGGGTCCTGAAGATTCAGGGGCCAGATCAGCAAGTATTCATACAGACCTCATTTCCTTCATCCTTCAGCATATGACTGTGCAGAGCAAAGAAGCCAGTTTCCCAGTCAGTTCTTCATCGCTAAAACCCAAGCAGGTTTCTAAGTCTCTGACTGCACTAGCAGTAGGTGGCCTCACTCACAACTTGTAATTTAGCACTGTTAACCCTGACAAATTTTGTCTAGATAGCCATGCTGCAGGCTGGTAGCTCAAGCACCACTTTAGTCTTACGCTACTGGTGTTGGAAGATAATTTCACGTAATTGTACAGTACAGCTCAGCCACGACTTCAGCAAGGACTCAAAAACGTCCACTGTATAATTCTGCCCTGAAGTTTTCTTCACCTCTTCCCTGGAAGAGATCTATGTTCTCTGCTCAGCTCCAGGTTGGTGCATGAGACATGATGAAGTATTAATGTGTAGAAAGACCAACTACACCTGGCTAGTGCTGAGTATTTAACTACAAACAGTCTGATGCTAATTATCCATCAACACTAAAACAAGGTGATGACACCTGGCCACTATTATCCCAGGGCACTAAAGGGCAGAGGAGAAGAGGTTGGATAATGCCAATACAATGTGATGGGTGACGCTGGGCTGTCAGCTTGCAGACTGCCACAAAAGTCCACAGTATAGCTGCACCCACATTGTTAGTATATGTTGATATGCCAAGATTTTTAGCACCTTCTAAGGGTAAAGGCTAGTGAAAATTACTGGTTAGATCTATGATAATTATATCATGAGCTTCCCCATCCATTTTACTCATTTCCTCTTCATTTTGCTTAAGCCTGTCATCAAATGAAGTAAAATTTAATGACGGAGCTTATATTTACTGAAATTCTCATCTTCTAATATATTTAGCAGGGTACTGCAGCAAATTTTAACAGAAAAGTGAGAGGAGCCACAAGGAGACAAAATGACTGAAGAATCTGGAGAACTCTAAATTCTTAAGGATTCCCTGATTCAGTTTTACCAACTGCCAGAAAGCAAGTCTGAAATTAAATCCAATTCACACATTATGTACAATTAGGTTAGATTAAAAACAATCTGTCATCCTAAACTGTGAAAGGCTTTGCTGCCTAATAGTGAAACGTCACAAACTCTTTCACGCATCATTTGGCATTTCATTTCACCCCTTATTTCTGAGGAGTATGACAGATGCAGCAGAAAAATTCTTGAACAGTGATGGTAATTATTTATTTTTCCTCCATCTGACTGCATTCTTCACCTATTCCCCTTGTGAATTAAGCACATGCAGCATCAACACAGTACATACCAGGTGCATACAGAATGCCAAAATATGGTAAGTGAGTAGCAGGGGTCTATCCTAGAGAAACCCCCAAGAAGTATCAAATTTTAGGTGGGGTATGCAAGTTGAGTGATTTGTAATAAAGATTTTCATACTTGTCTTACAAGGAGTTTTTCAACTCCTTACAAACTTCAGTAAGGCTAGGGTAAAGAATATGCAGTAAACCAACTGGAAAGAATTTCAGTTAAGACTTTCTTGCTCAAATATTATTTAGAGAGACTATCACATCTAAAGCATGACAGCATGACCTTGTCCATCAGGCTGCTTACAATTTAGATTACATTCATTTGGCAGAAGATCAGAACAATTTGCTACCTTGAGGTGGGATGGCTGCAAAACATGTTCATTGACCCCACTAGTACTCTACAAAACAGTGTAAAACCTCTACAAGTTAACTGTAAGCCTCATGGAAAAACAACAGTGTTTTTTACCTATTCTTCACATTCAGGTGAAATTAAATTTGACCTTTCTCACTTGGTTAAATTGTATACAGAGCCTTAAAAAACCTCTACTTAACTTTCTCTACTCTGAAACTGTAATGTAGAAACTTCACTCAGAAAACATGGAAAAGAGATATAAATAGGAAATGAAGCAATTCCTTTTTTAAAGGGTGACTAAGGAAACCAGAAAGATCTGTTAATTAAACAGACTCTCGAGTACAGCTGTATTTGTACAATAGGACCAGTGCGTTGCACAAAAATTTGCTTTTTTTCTGGTTATGAATACTTGCTGTTCAGTATTCACTTCCACTTGAAGTTCTCCTTATTCTCTATATTCTTTATTGTACAGTAGCACCAAGGGTGCTCAATCAACAACAGGGCCATACACTACAGACACCACAGAAAGTGGTTATTGTCTCAAAGACAGCACAGACAATAGCTAAAAGGGACAATAATGTGACAGCCATATTCATTTTCATTATCCACTATATGAAGAAGGATGATTTTGTAATTAAAATGCACAACTGGACACTGCACAGTTGACTTGAGCTAATTTAAATGCATATCAGTGAAGATTAAAAAAAAAAAAGTGTGGTCTCATTATCCTTCTACACCTTGGCTGTACTTTCCCATCTTCCTTTTTCCCCCATTTTTACACGGGATTGGACTGAACTGCTTCAGGTGTAAAAAAAAAAAAAAATATCATTCTTTCTTTCAGCCAGGTTAGTTTTTGCCTAAATCAGTGCTCTGATTCTGCTTGCCACGCGGCCACACGCATGGTAGGACGGGTACAAAGGCAGTGCCAGAGCTGAAGGAGGGATGCTCCACTCACTCTTTCACTGGTGGTTTGCCCTTACATAAGCTTAGACCGCTCACAAATCACACACCCAGTTACACACTGCCACCGCCGAGCTATTTATCTCAGTATGTTTCATTTAAAACAGGAATAGTATCACAAGTATTTCCTCCCCCACAATCAATTTGTCCATTTAGTCTTAATTCACAGTTTAGGATATCACTTTACATTTTAATGTCAAATGCAACACAGGTACACACTTAAGTGCTTTCATAAACGAGGCCATTTTTCTGAAACCAAGTTTCAGTGACAAATAGCTTTCTGAAAGCTCATCTATGTAGTTACTCTATTGGTTTAACTTTATATCAGATCCTATCCTGCAGTGGTATTGATGAATGCCTCCCACCTCAGCTGGGACACTATTTCCAATCTTTAAAAGGAAATACTGCATTAGATTCAGTGCTGCACTAATTAAAGTATATTAACATTTAAATAAATGGGCAAGCGTTCCCATATTATTATGCACATATACAGCACTGAGAATGACAGCTTCAAGCTTGTTTGCACAATCTAGGAATTATGATGTTAGTATTAACCTGGCTGTGGAGCCATATTAATACATGTACAACAACAGCTGTGTACAGCTAGCCAGAAGCAGAGTGTTTCCCTCATTTCTTGTGAGTGTACAGAAGCACAGGAGAAAAAAAATCACAAAATAAGCTAAAGGTATTTGAAAATCTGAAGCCTGTTTCTCAAAATAAAATCCATTTTGTTTATAAAGGAATATATTTTCTGAAAGTAGCTGAGTTTCCATGCTTATTCTTAGAATTTAACGTCAGAAGAGAAACCAGCAATTCTTTTAGTATTTTCTAAATGCTTCAAAGCACTTGTAGTCATAATGCTTCTATTACCATGAATACATATTACACTTGTGAAGGCCAAATACTTCTTGTATAACCGTTCCATTGCTATATTCAATCCACTCATTTGAAAACAAAATAAATCCCCAAAACCATTAAAATTCCCTCAAGGCTCGCCTTCACAGTCCTATCCAAACACAGACCGTATTTACAAACTGTGCTGTTTGTGCTATCATACATATACACAAGGCCTCTGAAGATTTCAAAGCACATCCAAATAAAATCTCCAGAATAAACGTACAAAATGTAATGTAAAGAAGCTCTAACGAGCTTAGTTAAAGGTTGGTGGGCCATGACAAGTATTAAAACCAAAGAAGGAAATAAGTTCAGTTATCATGAACTGGCAAGCTAGTCATAAAGCACCAGAAGTTTATGCATTCATTTTGTAAGTACATCAGGCCCTTTTGCCTCCAAATGGTAATTTATAATACACATCTTGTAAGTTGCCTATAGCAAAATGACAGCCAAGATAATCAGAGGAGAATAGAAAGCTTTTTGGTCATATTTTGAAGATGTCAGATGGCATGTTTAAAGATGCGTTAAGTTGGGGAACGCATTGAATTATAATATATTTTCAGGCTAAAGCTGAATTTCACATTTTTATTTTCCTCGTACTGTAACATCATAACTGATACATAAAGAAATGCTAAGAGATAAATGGAGATTATACAAAGTAATTACACATCTCAGTGCTAACCATTTACTGTTTAATCATTTTGGGGTATCTTAATATATTGTATGCATAGTAATACTGCCAAGATGGAAAAGACAGATAAAATTACTACTGTGCAATTTCAATATTTTTTCCTGTATCAGAGTCTAACATCTTAGAAACTCCTGTTCTCTCTCTTTCTACCTTCACTGGGCAGCCTTAGATCCTGCAAAGGACCATTCCTTCCATGCACTAGATACATGCAGCTTACTACTAGCTTTCCTGTTCTTAAATCATTAGGAAATTCATCTACTTTACATTAATAAGGACTTTATTCTCTGAGCAACAGAAAAAGCAGTTGCCATGTGACAAGAATGAGATCAGCAACCTGTAACATCTTCACACATATACATACTGGAGGTGCTGTCACAGCTTGTCTACTTCAGCCAGATGAGACTGCATTATTCTTATTTAACATATCCACTCCTAAAGGTGTCCCCTCTTCTTCATTTGCCTATTCAGTGCATACTAAACATTGTTCATGGCTAAGCTCTGTAACTTCAGGCTGCTTTACAGTTCTTTTTTTTTTTTTTTTTTTCAGTCATCTAAACCACATCAGTGAAATTCTAAAAAGGAGGAAAACATTTATAATACTTCATTCATATTAATGCATGTCCCCGGCTGCATGTGGAAAGACAATCAGAAAAGATTAAGATTAATAAGCACTGAGAAACTGAAGTCAAATGGGAACAGAAAAGCTTAATACACACTTTCTATCAATTCTAAGTTAGAAAATGTCAGCGCAAATGAGACAGAGTGGCAATGGCACAGCTGATACTGAATTTGTATCAAGACAGGAGGTGCTGACCAGTGGGAAGAAAAGAGTATAGCCAGGAGGCAAAGAGAACCTTCCCAGCAATTTAAAGAACAGAGGTGCATCCTTTTTTTTACCAGAAGGACCTAGTGTGCTTACTGACTTAACCATGCCCAAACTGTAATCAATTCCATAAATAAAAACAAAAGGGATCCATCTTTTTTTCAAGCCACAACACCTCCGACCCAGTATCCTCTTTGCAACGTGGTGCATTTCCCAAAATGCATGGGAGAACTGAATGCCATGTGAAATGCACATCTGAAATAACCCTCAAAAGAGAAACATTTGGGGAGGAGAAAACACACTTCATGAAATGGGGGAGACAGTGAACAGCACTGAAGACCACAACAAACCTGTGCAGCTGTAATGATTCATTCAAAGTAAAAACACCTTGGAGAATATGTATATAATCCAGACATACATCCTTTCATGTCCAACACACACATAAGCAGTACATAGTAATAAACAAGACATTTCTGTAAAAAATACCTCTTAGCTAAGCAAATACAGCCTAAATTTCTGAAGGAGAATGCTCGTCACATGGATTCCACAGAGAAAGCTCATGAAAATTCAAGACTGGAAAGATGAGTATAGATGACTAAGACTGAAACGCTACAGAAGGGAACACAATCAGGGAAGCAACATCACCCATTTTACTAAGGCATGTCACGAATCATATATGATGGAGATGCTAAACTGTGTTAGCATGAGCAGAGATTCAATGCTTTACCATTAGATTAACACGGATTATACCAATAAAATGCCCAGTTCTGAGCACTGGCAGTCTTCATTGCTTAACTCTCTTCTCTGCCTGCCTGGAAACAGGATGCTCCGAGGTAATGTTTTCACAAGTAAGCAATTTTTCCACCTTTACAAATAAAGGCTCATTTAAGATACTTCTGTAATTCTAATGCTCTATGTGACTGCCCATATAGTTCATATCATAACAAAACCCCTTCAACAAAAAATAAGGTGGGGTGGAAGGAGAGTGAGGCAGAGGAAATTTTGTCTCTGCAATTACAGCACGCTCCTGGGATGCAGGCACAGACTGAGGGCTCCCACGTCCCACGCTGAGGAGGGGCAGGTTCCCCCCCGCCTTCCTCCACATCTGAGTGGTAACATGACTGGAATACTGGCACAGAGAGGGACAACTGCTCTTCACAGATTTAAGGGGCTGGTTGGCTCCCCCAAAGCTATTTAGCCCCAATTACTTGGCTCATTAGAAGCACAAGAGTGTCAATTCCTAATTGAAATCCATGTCACTCCTTTCAGTTATGTTAAATTATCATAAGATAAAAATTGCAAGAACTAACAATGCTCCAACCTCAAGAAAGAAGCCAATCATCAGGAGGAGTTAGGAAAGAGCTCCTTGATTTTGACACAGGTTGACCAAACAGACAAATAAAAAATACATTGAAGTTCTGTTCTTTTTTCCTTTCTCTGAAGCTCATGGTACAGGCCACTGTACAGAATGAGACAGCCACACACTACCGAAAGGTCAGCCTCTGCCTTGGCAATGCCCGTGGCCCCTAAAAAAATTTCCTCCTCTCTCTCCTCCAATACGGACAACCAAAAACCTGTTTGAACTGGGTGTCCTAACATGACACTGAAGGAATGACGAGCTACTGTAACTAATGACACGCAGTCCACATCTGCACAAGTCTGATTACGAAGCAGCAAACAATGGCTGAAACAATCTTTATGTTCATACCCTTAAAGGACAGAATGCAAGCCCCCAGGTAGAGACATGATAAATGACCACTTTTCTCCTCTTCCTCTACATGAATACCTGTTATAAGTTCAGTTATCCAGAAAATTATGCTCAGAGGACTCTAACTCAGGGCTGCAGAGCTGCAGAAGTTGCTGCAGAGCTGCAGAAGTTACTGCAGAGTAATTCCCACTTCTGTAGAACTGTTCTGCAGGATATGAACTTCCACTAAAAAAATATGATCCTAGTCTTGACAGGATACTCACATCTTCAAAAAGCATGAACTGTACCTACACTGAGGCACCACCTGATAACCTAACCAGTAGCCTGGACTTTGGAAGAAATTTGTTTCATCTCAGCTCTGTATTCTTGGGCTCTATAACTCCAGAACTGAATTTTTGGCACTCAAAAAAAAAAAATTTCCAAGAATTGACTCTTTTGCTACAAATTAAACAGCCACCCTTTGTTTAGTTTACCTTTCCTGCTGCCTCTTGGTCCGAAAATGTCACCATATTAAAGGAATGCACTGGACTGGAATGCATCATATTAAGGAATGCACTGGACTGATCTGCACAGTTTTGAATGGGGCAAAGCAGAAGATGATTGAAGAAAAAAATCTGGAGTACAATTGTCAAATGTGGGGAGATAGAGGTCTATACTGACAAGGTAATTCACCTAAAGAACAGTTCTGTAGTGGAAACCTGGAAAAATTAGCTAACAGAATTCAGTTGCAAAATCCATCCTTCCGGATACTCACGAGAAGATTCTGCGCAATGTTGCCAAGACAACACAATGGAAACTGAAGACTGGGGACCACGTCATGCTGCTTGGAGACCACATTAATCATCTCTTCCCCATACATGATTGTGGTAGGAAGTACTTCATAGAAATATATTACAGTGAGTGCACTTAACTATGATTCACATTTTTTACATTTAATTCAATGATACAGTTTTGTTTGCATAGTCCTAATAAAAGACCTGTATAACCATTACTCCTATGTGGAATTACATAATAATAGTATGTTCTAATAAAAAAAAATATTAACAACATAGCATTTGCATGTTTTGGAGGTAGGACACAGAGAAGGAACAAGAACAATTTTAAAAGTGATAGAGTATATTAATTAATTGTGCTACAGAACTTGGGGAATTCCTACCAGTCAATTTTATCACATTATGTCTCAGAGCATCCAAGATCTCATTACAACATGCACATACTATAACCTTCTTCTTCAGCAGTGATAATGTAGGAAGCACTATGTGATTTTTGTCCTAATGCCTGCTGCAGACAGCCATTCCTTACTGAATAAGGCAGCTTATTTCCATGAAAACAGAAAACATGCACAATCTTCTCATAGTTCTGCCTGCTAGTGAGCTGACACTCAGAACATAGAAGGTATCTCCAGTTTGAGTCTCCTACGCTTGCATGCTCTGTAACTGATTCCCATAGCACACAACCAAAAAAGTTGTATGGAAACATGTCTCTTGACTGAGATTTTATGCATGTCAAATTTTATCACTGAATTTTCCGTTTCAGTTCTGTTTCATCTGAATTTTCCTATACATCCTCAAAGACAGAGTCTCAAAGTGTTTTTATTTAAAAATATCGAGAAAAAAAACTCTTTACAACCTATACTTGTGAAGAAATGGAAATTTGACTTCTTAACATTTTTTTAAAATGTCAAAAACGATGTGGTAGAGTTTCGGTTTATTTCTTTTTACCACAAAATAGTGAATAGCTAACATGAAAGCGGTTGAGAATGTTTTAACAAGCTTTCAGAGCCTTCGTGCTTCCACAGCTCGTCACAACCTCATGGCTGTTACCCCTTTTTTTTCTTCTAGAATCCAAAGCTGGCTCCAACCCAAACTCACATTTATTTGTGTATTGAGGCCTCTCCCAAGGATGTGACACAGCAGATACAATCCAAACACTGTTTAGGCTACTTCAAATAGATATGGCAAGGTGCCCTGTAACATACTTACCTGTAATACTGAAACAGAGCTACTGTATCATTTCCTTAAAAGATAACTACACACAGAGACAGAACAAGGTCTAAAAATGTGCATTCCTGTTCCCTTTCAGAGAAAATATCACAAAATATATGTAAATATGACAAGAAAATTTATCTCTGAGCAAGAAAAGCTCTGTTTTCTAAAACTCAGTTTGCAATGGCTTCCTGGATAGCATGGGGCAAGATCCTTGTCCTTCTCTATTTAATGTCTGCAAGACTGCAATAACTTTACTTACTTCATAGGTGTGTTAAAAGAATTAATTTGCTTGTGTTTGCACAATTACTTTGAAAATGAAAGTTGCTATTAAAATGCTAAATGTCATTTTGTATAAATAAGCAAAAACTAAACACCTGCACAAATCCAAAACAAGACTATCCTCTCTCCATGTATGGATGAGTAAAGGATCTGAAAGGACCGTTCTTTCATCCATTGCCACGTCTCCAAAAACAGCAAGTGCTTATCAGTTCTTGCTGCCTCAAATCCTACTTGCTGCTCATTGATCCTGTGGCATACATTTCACAGCTTGTAAGATGTGCTTACTGTACTTGTAACACAAATTTTAACATTTAAAATAAGTGTTATTGATGAAGGCGTATTGACACAAATCAAAGTTTTAATCAATCATACTTTCCAGGTGTAGCTGCTTTGAAGTCCCCTAATGAAAGCTTTCTTCTGTTTCAATGTACTGTTTCAACTCACAGTGATTTCATATACTCCATAAATCTTCCAAAGACAAAATGAAAGAAAACTCTATCTACATTTCTTTGTCCATACTCATTTATTTCTAGTTTCAATATATGGCAAAGGGGCCAAGAACTTTGAAGATATCTTACTGAACCTGAAGCAGCAAGTGGTTTGCACTCCCTTTTTATTTTATAATACTTTTGTTTGTCAGTCTTTTGTTTCCCTTCACTCATTTCTGTCTCCAAATAATGACTCAGTCTCTTCTCGTCTCTACAAAGCTGATCTTTTCCCTCCTTTTCTCAGTCATAAACAAGGAATAGAAATTACCCCATCATACAAGAAACATGGAAATAGAAATTAGCCCATCATACAGGAAACGCTAATTACCCAGATACTGGATTGCCCTCCTCCTCCATCTTGTACTTTAGTCTCAGTTGAAAGAGCCAACAACTAAGACATAACTGCATAAGTAAGACCTACAGTTTTCAAGTCAAATTAAGTTGCCAACATTTCTCACAGTTTTACAATGCTCTTGTTTTGGAAGAATGCAGACAAATATCAAATCAGGGAATAAGTAACAATTTGCCAGATTATCAAAGGTCAAAAGCATTTTCATATCTAGAAGTAAGTCAGAAGCTTTCAATCTTGGGCATAAAAAAACCACCAATTTATAACTTCAGCTGCAATTTAATTACAAAAAAGGTAATTCATAAAATTCAATAGTTTGGGGGTTTGAATTGAATTTCATTATAAAAAAATTCCATTTTAAAAACTTATTAGCTCTACATCAAAGAGCTAATTGTCTCAACCTCTTCCTGCTAGAAGTGATTACGGCTTTTATTCTGTGCTTTTAGTTGTTATTTTTTATTTTAGAGATGGTTAGGAAAATTGTTATTTCTGAGTTTTTGGGTCCTCTATTCTGTCATCAGTCACTAACCTTGCCTATTTCTAATATGAAGTGAAACAGCCAGTTATCTACTCTGTAAAATATTTCACATTCAGCACGTACAGCTTTAACCTAGCATACTGAAATCCAGTACTATTGGATTGAAAAGGCTTTTCCAGCACAGAAATCCACTTTCAACATTATTTTACCAAGTGACAGACACAGGTAAATGTGACATAACTGCTTTTTGTTTCACAGTTAATGGGATACGTTTCATACTCTGCTAAAAGAGAAGTGACTGAACAGCAGAAGGGAAGGCTGCCTTCGTCCACAACCCTGGTTGCTGTGCTCTGGGACAAGCGAAGCCTTTCAGAGGGGGCAGGACCCACTTCTTCCCCCTGAGCAGTTGAGCATGTTAATCTCAAGGGAAGTCCATGAACACAGGACAGTGTGGGGAGAAGCATTTCTGTTTCATCTCACCTAACAGACCTGACCATTCTCTATTTTAAAAGTTATACAAATCTAGTTTATTAGCTCGTATTCCATTAAGCACTTTTTCCTACGCCTAGGAGGCAAGGAGGGGGTGTTGCACTTTATGTGAGAGGGGCTCAGCCTTGTCAGAGGTCAGGTCAGGAGCCAGTTGAGAACTTCAGAGCGAAGACCAGAAGACCAGCAGGCAGACCAACATTCATGCTCTTGTAGTGAGTATCTGCTGAGGACCTCCCGATCAGGACAAGGCCTGTAGATGAAGCCTTCTTCAAAGAAATGGAAGAAGTCTCACATTCACAGGCCTTCGTCCTGCTGGGGGACTTTAACCACCCTAATATCTTCTTGAAGGACAACACAGCAGGGCACAAGCAATCCAGATTTATGCAGTGCATTGATGACAAATTCCTGACAAAGGTGATCAAGGAGCCAATAAGGAAAGGTGCTCTGCTGGACCTCATCCGTACAAACAAGGAAGAAATGGTCAGGAGCAGCCTTGGCTGCAGTGACCATGAGATGGTGGAGTTAAGGATTCTGAAAAGAGGGAGCAAGGCAAAAGCAAGACCACAGCCTTGGATTTCAGGGCTGACTCTAATCTCTTCAGAGATCTGCTTAGAAGTATCCCACAGGATACAGAGAGAAAAGGGTTCCAGGAGAGCTGATTGATATTCAAGGATCACTTCCTCCAAGCTGAAGAGAAGTCCATCCTGACAAATAGGAAATCAAAGGCAGGAGGCCTGAATGGATGAGCAAGGAGCTCCTCACTGAACTCAGACATAGGAAGGAAGCGTACAAGAGATGGAAGTAGGGGCAGATGGCCCAGAAGGAGTACAAAGATGCTGTCCAATTCTGCAGAGATGGGATTAGGAAAGCCAAGGCTCACCTGAAGTAGAATCTGGCAAAGGCCATGAAGGGCAACAAGAAAAGATTCTACAAGTACATAAACAGCAAAAGGAGGAGTAGGGAAAACATGAGCCTGCTGCTGAACAGGACAGGGGATCTGGTGGCAAAGGTCACAGAAAAGGCTGAGGTACTGAATGCCTTCTTCACCTCAGTCTTTACTGGTAAGACTGACTTTCAGGATTCCCAGACCCCTGAGACCAGAAGTCTGGAGCAAGGAAGACTTACCCTTGGTGGAAGAGGACCGGGTTGGGTAGCACTTAAATAAACTGAACATACATAAGTCCATGGGGCCTCATGAATGGCACCCGGGAGTGCTGAGGGAGCTGACTGATGTCATTGCAATGCTGCTCTCGATTACCTTACCAGGTCATGGCGACTGGGAGAAGTTCCTGAAGACTAGAAGAGAACAAACGTCAGTCCTCTCTCCAAAAAAGGCAGGAAGGAAGATCCACAGAACTACAGGCTGGTCACCCTCACCTTAGCCCCTGGGAAGGTGATGAAGCAACTAATGCTGGAAAGCATTTCCAAACACACAAAGGACAAGAAGGTGATCAGGAGTAGCCAGCATGGATTTATAAAGGGGAAATCATGCTTAATCAACGTGATTGCCTTCTACAACGAGATGACTAGCTTTGTGGATGAGGGGAGAGCAGTGGATGTTGTTTACCTCTACCTTAGTAAGGTTTTTGACACTGCCTCCTGTAGCACTCTCACAGATAAGCTGACAAAGTATGGGTTAGATAAACAGACAGCGAGGTAGACTGAGAACTGTCTGAACAGCCAGGCCCTGAGGGGTGTGACCAGTGGCACAAAGTCCCATTGCAGGCAAATCACTAGTGGTGTACCCCAGGGGTTGATAGTGAGGCCAATACTACTCAATTTCTTCATTAATTACCTGGACAATGGGAAACATTGTGCCCTCAGCAAGTTTGCAGATGACGTAAAACTAGGAGGAGCAGCTGATATATCAGTCGGGTGTGCTGCCATTCAGAGGCACCTCGATAGGCTGGAGAAATAGGTCAACAGGAACCTCATGAAGTTCAACAAAGGGAAGCACAAAGTGTGGGGAGGAATAACCCCAGGCACCACTGCACACTGGGGACCAGCCAGCTGGAAAGAGGAGCATCTGCAGAGAACGAACTCAGGGTCCTGGTGGACAGCAAGATGACTACGAGGTAGCAATGCATCCTCGCAGCAAAGGCGGCCAATAGCATCCCGGGCTGTAAAAGGAAGAATGTTGTCAGCAGGCTGAGGGAGATGATCCTTCCTCTCTACCCAGCACTGGTGGGGCCACACGTCAAGGGGCCAGTTCTGGGTTCCCCAGTACAAGAGATGTAGCTACTGGAGAGAATCCAGTGAAAAGCCAGGAAAAGGGACATCTTTTATATGGGGAGAGGCTGAGAGAGCTAGGACTGTTCAGTCTGGAGAAGGCTCAGGGGAGATGTTATCAATGTGTATAAATACTGGATGGGAGGGAATAAAGAGGCACCCAGACTTCTCAGTGGTGCCCACTGACAAGACAAGAGGCAACAGGCACAAACTAAAACACAAGATATTCCAGCTGAGCACAAGAAAAAACATTATTACTGTGAGGGCGGTCAAACACTGGCACAGGCTGCCCGGAGAGGTTGGGGAATCCTCATCCATAGAGGTATTCAGAACTGGACAGGATCCTGGGCAACTCTCTCTCTGCCCCTGCTTGAGCAGGGGGCTTGAACTAGATGACATCAGGAGGTCCATCAACCTCAATGATTCTGTGATTCTTCCTTCCTTCTTAGCCCTTGAAATTCAGTTCTCTGATAGAAACTCCGACTTAGTAAATTTCTTCCTTCAGACTGAATGCCTTGCTTACATTCAACAGCACGCATTTCCACAGAAATCATTTGGACATAAAAATGGATCTTTACTCTAATCAAATTATTAAATGCTCTCAAACACTGTATTTGAAATTGTCTTAGCTTATTAAGTCCTGCTACAGTTTAATTTAAGAGCATGCCATGAATATAAAAATCAAGAAACATAGTGTATCCTGAGCTGGGCTTGTGGTCGTCTTTAAAAATCTCTCATACACAGTCTTACCTCCACACACTATGAGTACAATTACATCCACATGCTTAAGATCTCTCATTGATATCTGAGATATATGTGAATGAATGCAGTAACATTAAACTTCTGCACTAAATATACGTCAAAGCTATAGGCAATTATATATATATAATTGCCTATCTGTGCACAGACACAGACAGATAAAAACACACGCAAAATTACACACAGTAATATTGCTTACTGCCAGTTCAGTAAGCAAAGACATTATTTGACCTTTTAACCTTTTTCAGTTAATTGCTCATTCTGCAGCAGAGGCCTGTTCTTGCCTACAGACATTAGGATCATAGAGAAGTGAGCAAAATATAGGTCTCGTCCCTCTTATTTATCAATTAATTAGCAGATTAAATCAAGATTAAATAAAAAATGATACTACCACCTTCCAGAACTTTCTCAGTATTTATCTAAGATTGGGGGGGGTGGGGGGGGGTGGTGTTAATAAAAATTATGCATTTTAAACCTCGTCAACTGATTTCATTATGTAACATATATTACAGATGAACTAAAGAGTTTTCTACTTTTTATTCTAATCTTATATATCTGCTATCTGACCCATCATGGGGGGATCAAAACATTTTTCACCAGAGAGAGAGAGACCAGAGAAAATCTGCATCTCAAAACAATGATGCACAGAAAATAGAAGAGGTATTCTTGGAAGGAAGCGAAGGACGGCAGGGAGGAGAGAGCTTTTGTAATACACTTCCTTAGCTTAAATAGCAATAATGTCTGTAAGAAGCAAAATCCAAATTTGATCTTGTAATAGTGAAATTTGAAAATATCTTAATCCATAGTTATAAGGAGATACATTTGATCAAGGCTTAATCTAGAATTCAACCAGGATTTTTGCAAAGTTACACGTAGATTGGTACTCCGATTCCTTCATTGCAGTCTAAATATCTAATCCTCCTCCAGTGAAATAAATGGGAAACATTCCAAAATAATCAATAGAAGTTGGATGAGATCCATACAGAACAATATTAAAGACCAAGGAGTCTACTCTGTGCTGCAGATTGTTTATTTTTAATTACACAAAATGAATGTGCAAAAAACTTAAACCTGAAAGCTTCCCTAAATACCAAATTTTCTGTCACAAAATAGTCACGCATGCAAACAATATAAAAATATACCTAGAAAAAAACACCTAGAAAAAACACTGATGCAAACTTTTTTTTTTTTAATATATACAGGCATCAGAAAATACCTTTTTTATATATAAGTAGCTTTTAAAAATGCTGTGTTTTAAATATATCCTGAAATCAGTTTTCAGACCACTTCCAAACAACATTCTTCCTGCTTGAATTTTTATTTTCACACTTGGTCCTGCCTATTTAAATGTTCATGGAAGGAGAAACCAGTTCTACCTGCAGACTCGGGAAACAAGTCTGAAAATATCTCCTCCCCGTACTTTACAACACTCACCAGTTTGCCACCAGTGGTCCAAGACAGGTACCTTGAAGACCTTTTTTGACCATTCTAGCGTGTCCACATCACAGTGCTCACCAGCTACAAATAACGTTCTGAACCTTCAAATAAAAAATAAAAAAAGTATATATCTTGATCTGGATGGGGAAAGGAAAACAAGATAACAAATTCAGTAAATAGCTCTGGTCAGTGTCCCAGATAAAGAGAAAAGGGAAGGGAGGACTCTTACTCTTTGTATGCTCCTTCCTACTAAGTAACAATTAGAATCTTAGCAATATTAATTTATGCTACTTTATACATCATGTAAAAGAAAGTTTATTTTCTGAATGCAAAGACCTTGGGACACCAGAGGCAAGCAACTGTCAATGGAAGTAAAAAATAATTAAATGCTCTGTACACAGGAACTAGGAAGATATCTGTTAAGCAAAACATAAGAATGAACTACCAAAAAAGGGTCAGAAACAGATATCAGAAAAATTAGTAAAGAAAGAAACAAAACTAAAAGGAAATACCTGTAGCATAACTCTTAGTTTTAAGTTGTTAATAATGGTCCATTTAAACAGATTTTGGTATTTTTGAACTGTTGAGTCATCTTTTTATAGACATTTAGAGATTAGTTTTGGGGGAAACAATGGGACATAAAGCCATTTTCCTGTGGAGAGGCAGGCTATATATACATAAACAAACAAACAAACAAAAAGTAATCCTACTAGATAATGCCAATCAGAACAACATTCAGCAGCCTTGGGTCCCTGATCATAGTACTAGACTTCAGCTCATTTGACTGGACGTTCCACAGCCAACTTTGGCAGAAAAGAGATGCAACGCCTGGCAGTCCTGACAGACGTGATCTGCATGTTTGTACCATTAAATTAGGCAGTGCTATATAACTGGGTATTAAACCCACACACAGACTTTAACTTCGGAATCTTTTATCGGATGTTTAGTCACACTTTATCATCCTTCATTAAGCATTAGAAATTCACTTCACACCCTGTTTAGAATGATAAGCTCCTCTATGTCAATGGTAGCTTTCTTAAATACGACTATCAGCACTCAGAAGCTAGACATTACCGTACATTACTGCGTGCTGCTAAGGTTTTGATCTTTCTAACACTTGCACAGTAACTTCATTCATGTCATAGCCGATTATTTGCACTTATTTCCTAACAAGCAATTTAAAACCCTGTTAAATTGCATACGGTGTGGCCTCACCTTGGTACTGTCTGCAGTTCTGGGCCCCACAATTTAAGAAGGATGTTCAGGTCCTTGAATGCGTCCAGAGGAGGGCAAGAAAGCTGGTGGCAGGGCTGGAAGGCATGTCCTGTGAGGAGCGGCTGAGGACTTTGGGTTTGTCTAGTTTGGAGAAAAGGAGGCTGAGGGGCGACCTCATTGCTCTCTGCAGCTTCCCGAGGAGGGGACGTGGGGAGGGAGGTGCTGAGCTCTTCTCCCTGGGGTCCAGGGATGGGACACACGGGAATGGTTCAAACCTGCGCCAGGGGAGGTTTAGGCTGGACACTAGGAAGCATTTCTTTACTGGGAGGGTGGTCAAACCCTGGAACAGGCTTCCTAGAGAGGTGGTCGGTGCCCCAAGCCTGTCAGTGTTTAAGAGGCATTTGGACAATGCCCTGAAGAACATGCTTTTAACTGTTGGTCAGCCCTGAATTGGTCAGGCAGCTGGACCAGATGATCCTTGTAGGTCCCTTACAACTGAAATTACTCTATTCTACAGTCATGGATTCTCATGACACTGACCAAACATCGTCACCTAATAAGAAGATACTGAGGAAAGAATCATTTACCATCTTTCCCCCACACCTCCAACAAAGAAATAAGCAATCCTTTTCAGGTAGAAACACAGAACTTTTAATTAAAGGTTCATGATGTACAGATGAAAATGAATGGCCAGCTAAACTTGGATGAACTGCTGATTTATATTCAATACTTTGTCATTAGTACATGCCTAGTTTTATAGTCTGTGTTGTGACAGCATGATTTCTATTGAGAGCAATGCATAGTATTTATCTTACTTGGCTCTTATTATCCAAAAAATAAGGCTATGCTGAACTAGTTCTCTAGGCTTCTTCTACAGTCCACAAAGAACAAGAGGCAACTTTAGAGTAATTTACCTTTCAGAGACTCAGAAGGGTAAGGTTTATTTTTTTACACAACAAAAACAAAATGAAAACCAAAATGAAACAAAATCCAAGGCCCTAGAGCAATACTAACACATGACTAAGCCACAGTATAGAGACTTTGTTAAGCTACTGTTTAAAAAAATAGCAATACACAGAGCTATTAAGTTATTGCATTATAACTTGAAGGGATGTTCCTGCATCTCTGAAAAAGTAAATCAGGAATGTCTGAAAATTTTGGACATTCTTATTCTGCTGCACACTTAAACATGTTCCTATTTAAGCAAGATTTTGGAACAGAAATCAGCTATTGGGGAAAAAAATCTAAACCAGAGGGAAAATTAAGCCGTAAGATTTCTGGTTTCATTTTACAGAAAAATCACAACGGAAAACTGCGTCTCCTTCCCTGGAAGGCTGGTGCAGCAATCTGAAACACTTCAGCCATGTCAATGCCTGTTTCTAACCACCAGGTAGATGCCATCCTGTCATGAGGTATAATGTGAATTCTGAATGCAGAGATGCCACACGCATGCCCTATTACTACAGACCAAAGAACTTGCTTCCCTTCTGTAGTATCTGGACAGGGTGGGCTCGTGCCTTCCCTCTCTCAAATCCTCCCTACTCAGCATATGACCAAGACAGACAGCACTTTCATTTTACCCAGAGATGCAATTTAAAACCTCAAAGAGTAGAGGGAAGAGAGGAAAGATAAGAGGCAAACACAGATTCAGACTCCACATCAGAAGAACTCTGTTTACTAGCAAATAACCTCTTTCTTTCTTTGAGTGAAAGTGTACAGGTATACTCACACTACAAGTGACTAAACATTTCACAAACAGCCTGTCATGCCAAGAGAAACTGCAGAGACACTCTACCAAGTACTGCATCAATCCTTGAGGCTTCCAAGATGACACAATGCCGAAGATATGAATGGAGCTTCATGTGGCCCAACATCAGACCCTGGGATTAAAAATACTTCTCCAAAATGTCCCCTTGTTAGGATTGCAGCACACTCTACCACAGCCAGACCGGTATCAGTGACATTTTGTTTCGCTTCAGGTCTTCACACAGTCCGTTATGAATGAAGACAA
This sequence comes from Aquila spilogaster, assembly GCA_024606505.1. Classification (NCBI taxonomy): domain Eukaryota; kingdom Metazoa; phylum Chordata; class Aves; order Accipitriformes; family Accipitridae; genus Aquila; species Aquila spilogaster. Next base: position 29,190 of record JANHGO010008210.1, read on the forward strand.
CTGCTGAACAAAGGACTTGATCCTTGTCCTTCAGCAATGGACACAAACTGCATTGATTTTGTAAAACCTGTAGACTTGTGGCCACAAAAAGAATTCTTAGATATGGTGGGCATGAAGCAAATTTCACTTCAGAGGCATTTAGAAATTTAGAAAGAGAACTATGAGAGCCATCTTTCCATGTAGATGAAATCCAGAAAGCAATCTAGGAAATTATGAGAAAAAACAGAGCAAGTAACTCAAGGGCATCAGAAATGAGAAACGCACAAATCAGCATGTCTGACCATAGAACTGGGAATACCTCTAAGAGGGAACCTAGAGATTGACCTCTCATCTAGAGACCACAGACATCCCATAACAAGGCTGCCGAAACCAAAAAGTATACTTTGAATATTCACACTCCATTCCTCTCCAGAGGATAGGCACATCCCATTAGCATAAAATGCAGCCTCTCACAGTGTAAGGACTAGTGACCTACTTGCCATGTAGATGCAAGGCAGGAGAATGTACAGAGTAAAGCTACATCTGGAGACAACATAAGTAAAACATGGGATGAAACTTCATGAGTGCAATAAGCCACGTGCCCTAAAATTGAACAGAGTTTTTTTCACAGTGATGCTTGGCCTAGACATAAAAAAATTTATGAGTTTATTGTCTTTTAGATCCACTTACAGATCCATAGAATACAGGAAAAGAAACTTCCACAAGCAAAAGATATTGGGAACTCTAATCACCAAGGTAGGGACCCCTGCACCAGCTAAATATAACAAACTGACAATGGTCTCATCTGTGAACTAAGTAGAAGTAACAATCATAGAGGTAGTCATCACCATAACTTTGATATATGAAAATCAACTTACTGCATATCTAGTTACAAAGTTACAAAAGTCAGAAGCTCTTGAAAAATGTTACCATGTCGAATTTGAACATGCAGATGAAAGAATTCAACTTCCTTAATTTCAGAACAGCATTTCAGCCAGCCCTCCTTTCTCACACCCCAAGATGGCTTGGAGTGGCTTCCTTCTTGGAACAGAAGGCAGGGGGTCAAATGTATAAGCAGCTTTCACATCAAATAAGCATAGTTTTCTGTACTCATACATATATAACATCATTTTGGTAAACTGCTTTCTGAGCACGTCTCCCACATTAGAAGATAATGATTGTAATGAGTATGACCCCAATCAATATCTTGCACCTGAATGCTTTTTTATTGTAAAGCACAAGCCATTGCTGATAATTACAGTTAATAGCTAACTGGAAGTTATAACACAGATAAAAGTTTATGATAGAAGAGAACAAAATACTGCATAAAAAAACCACAAATATTTACTTCATGAAAAGTTTTGAGAGACTCATGGTCACATGCAGGGCACTCCTGTTAAGCACTGCTCAATGTACATTACATGGAATGTTCTGTAATTAGGCATGTTGAAGACAACATTTCAGCTATGATGTAAAAATTCAATTTATGAATTCATTAACTTTATAAACTGCTGAAAAATTCTGTGAAGTGTCCTTGTTTTAAAAATAGGGCTATTAAAACACCAAGAACTTAAAAGACTTGACAAGTTAACTAAAAAAGTTAAGACATCATGTTATCCCCTGAGCCAAAACCAGAATTCCTCTCTTCTGAATCACCAGCTTTAATAATCAGATTTAATAATCTGCAGGCTCAAGAGCAACCTTATGTTGTGAGAAGGAGAGGGATTAGCTCTTTGGCAAATTTACAGCACAAAAGCATCAAAAAGACTATCAGAGCAAAGTGCCACAAGCCTAACAAAGCATAAGAACTATGGAATTATTTTCTCCTATCAAACAGTATAGCAAGAGAGAGGTGGCAATGGTTATAAAATGTCCCACTCTTAAGTGGACTGTCAAAAAATTGTTCACACTTCAAAGTATGTCAGTGCACCTGTTATTGCAATCATCTATCACTGCAATGCAGTTAATCGGGAAGAAAGATCTTAAAACCTCTTGTTAAATAAATATGTCCTAAGCTGTTTTTCTGAAAAACTACATTTCGAACATAGAATTCAGTGCAATCAAGCTTTTAGGCCCTATTCAAGAGTCCAGCAGAGTGGACTTGAAGTATCACCCGATATAGGGGACAGATCAAGGTCCCTAATGGCCCTGATGCAATCTAAATTGTTCAATACAGGATGTACGTTTTGGTGTCACTCCAAGCACAAAAGAAACCACATCTCCAAACTATTTCCCAAAAGCAGAAGTGTTCACATGGGTAATAACCTGAGCTGCACTTTTCCACATTAAAAGATCATGGAAGTGTTTTTAATTCTGGAATGCATATGCCAGTTTTTTTCTGGCAAAGAAAAACTCTATCTGTATCATGTTAAATAAGCTTTTTTTCCTGAAAAGACAGCGAGGAAGGTTCATTTGCACTTCTTAACATAAACTGGAAATAAAGAGCTCTTACTAATTCTTAATGCACCTGGAGACTGCAGACACCTAAACATGTAAAATAAGAAAGTAATATTTTCAGGTCTTCTGATTTTTCTCCATTGATGTGTTTGTTTTCCTCCCTGAATAGATTTTATCTTGGTCATGAGGGTCCAAACACTGGAGGTTTGGGTGACGGAGTCAGAGAGACACAGAACACAGTTACAGCTCAGCTCCTTCTCGCGGTGCGGGTGAAGGGGTGCTCCGCAAAGGCTCTTCATGAACACAGCTCAGGACTCACAGGAATGGCCATACATGATCTACCGCAGCCCAGACTAGGGGGTAGCAGGCAGAACTGCATAATGTACTTCAGTCATCCTAAATTCTGGGTCTTAATCACATATCCTCTAGCAGCATATGTGAGACATCAATTATATGAGAAAGTATTTTGTTCTAGCAGTTTTGAATTTGACACTTTAATTTCAAATCCTCTTGTGCCTGTGTTATGAGACAGAAAACGGGAGTTTCTAATCTACTTCATATTCATTATTTCTGCACAGTTTTTATGCAGTCTCATATTTCTTTCTAAAGCAAGTGCATTAATATCTGGTATCAGATGAACAAGCTAGAATCTCTAGGTTGTCTCGATATAAAATGGCAGAACATTCATAATTGGCCAAAAGTGAAGAAAGCCAAGTAGGCTATGGAGTACAAACTGCAAATTATTACTTGTATGTTAATCTAATCTGCCGAGTTGTTGCCCCATTTCATGTAAAACTATCAGTTGTCAATCATTTGGAAATCAGACCTAACCAGTTCATAACAATTAAGTCAATTAAAGGATGAAGTGTGATTCCAAACTTGGGAAGAATTAATGGCTGGCTGTTACAGAGTTACCTCATGAAGACAAGAACAGATTCCAAAAGCTGAACAGAATACCCCCAGGTACATGGGGGTCACAGAATTTGGTAACTGTGTGTTATCAAAAGCCTAGTCTTTAGATCCTCTAGCAATATGTGGTTGAACGGGGCTTTTATCCTACAGTATTATAAATTAAACATCTCTTTTACTGTTACGCATGAGCCATGTTTAAGACATAGGTGACATTTTGTGTCAAAGGCAAACATATTTCAAGATTTGACTCCAATAGCCAACAAGGAATTTGAAGCATACACACTAGAACCTTTGGAAACCTCACATATAATTTTGGATGGAGACCAGTGATGCCACCAACATCAGTTCTTAACAGAAATTTATTTTACTTATGTCATTTCAAAAGAACCCAAGTCTGCTTATAATTCAGTCTACTCCTGTAAATCAAGTACTCCCTTGTATACTAGAAGTTGGCATTGCCTACCAACTCTGTACCTTATCAGTAATTGTCTTTTTTAACAGGATTTTTTAAAAGTGACATTGACCTTTATCAGTTTTTTAATGGAATTTTTCAGGAATGAAATGTACTGTGGTGGAAATCTCTTTCAGGACTGCATTCTTGGACACGTGTTTTGGAGTCTCTAGAGTAAGTAAGGCTACATCTTAGCCCAGGTAGCAGAAAGACATCTCGTTTCAATGATTCTGCACCATGTAACAGAGAAGAAAGCACCATAGATCAAGTAAATGAACTAAAAGTAAGATTGATTTCAAACTAAAACTGACAAAATTCATTTGACCTTGGATGGGAAAGTCCATCCAAATACCACCCAAAAGCAAGGATTTTCCTAGAATGGAAATTTTAATCACCTGTTGGACTCCCATTTCTTAACAACTGCACCTACTAGATACTAAATGCTGCACTACAGGGTTTAGTAAAGAGAAGTCACGGACCACAAAATGACATGGCCCAAAGCTGAGTGAATTATGAGACAACTAAATCTGCAGACAAATGGAGAAGCTCATGCACTGAACAGGAATGATGAAATACCTCTTTACATGTGGGGCAACTGGTATCAGCAAGGAGATTCTTATCTGGAATTCTCCTTTGGCCAGAAAATGCGACAACTTACAGAGCAGGTTAGCAGATTTTTCCATTAAATGAATATGCTAAAGGCAGACTAAGTCAGTTTAGTCATTGCCTAAAAAATGCTGAGGAACAGCAATTAAATTTTCTAGCATCTGAATCACTTTCTTGTGACATCATAGAAGAATAGTGCATTAGGGTCTCAAATGAGCTTGTTTCCTATTTCAAGGACAGGTAAGGATTGATGATAGCACTCAAAACAGATGGACGAAAGTAATGATGAACTTGTGATGAATACCTCAGGAATAAATCCAGCTTACTTTCCTGGGCAATTAAGAATGTGAAGGTCTCATGAAGCTACATATGTGGCTTTGCATTTTCCCCTTCCCTCTGGACAAGTGTAATAAAAGATGTTCTTATGACTGAATACTGCCTATACAGTCTGACAGAGTCTGTGTTGAATAATTTGCTCAGCATCAAACTACAAGATTAGATGTGGTCCAAACCCACATATTTTTCATTTTTTTAATGTTTGCCATAAGATACAGAAACTTGGTCTGTAGAAGTACTAAACGCTCATGGATGCAAGCCAGTGTGAGAGGCATTTTATTAATATAATGCTAGTAACACATTTTAACCATATAATGCAAAGAACTCTGAAATAGTGGTAGTTCGGTGGCTCAGACTAGGTATTCAAAACTAACAGAAGACTTTGACCTTAATCTCTCTGTGCCTCAGCTTCCCATCTGCAAAATACAGATAATACTACTCTCTCATCTCACAGGGGATTTGTGAGGATGAACTCAGTCATGATTTTGAAGCATGCTGATAGTATAGTGATAAACACCTTAAAAACAGTACGAGATAGGAAAGATAGGAAATAGCTCAGTCTTTGGAGCACATAACCATAAACAGTAACTAAGTTATGGGGAGATAAACAAAACATTGACTAGCTGCTGATTAAACGAACACTAAAGATCCTGTGCACTCAGTAAAATGAGAGGTCATGTGGGAAAACAGTACGGGGTCATGCAATCCAAGACTGTATTACAGGGTATAAGCACAGTGGAGTAAAATTAAGGTTGAGCAAGCAATCCTAACCCAGTAAGACCTCTTAACCTTAGAGTCATAATCTTTTCAACAGCTTTCATCTCCTCTAAACTATCAATATAAATTTACAAGAAAATACATGTACACCTAAATTGTCATGAATACATTTAAATTCTGCTATACAGAGGTGGGCAAAGCCCCAGACACTCTGCTATTCTTAGTTCATCCAGCCTGTTTCTGTAAGAAACTGCTTCCAGTGTATCCTTAGTTCACCTTTTCAGAGAGTACTGCTTTCCCAAGGCTCCCTCAGGGTCCTGCTGACGGATTGCTCTAATTGCAGTTGGTGAAGTAAAGAAGGCAGCTACTTCATGCTCTGCTAGCACGCGGAAATAGGCACCAGCATCTGGCGTTCCCACAGGCTTCCCCTATGGAGAGAATAATTTAAAATGTCACAGGATAAAAATACCTCATAATTCCTTGACAGTTCAAGGCTTGAACACGTAATAGTAGTGGTAGCACAGCAACAGAAGTAATTTCAAGTAAGACTTTAAAGAAGGCTTTGTTAAAAATAATAATACCACGAGCGTATTCACTTGTAGAAATAAATTCACAAGCTTTGGGCACAATCTCTTGCATGAACACAGCACATACTAGCTGCTACTTAGAAAAATAGGACAAACAGACATGTGAATGAAAAGACAGCCACAAAGAGCTGTTATTACACTGGCAGCAGAGAGAGTCATGTCTACATCTACCCTTATTGCGAAGCAGCCTCTAAAACACCCAGAGTTCCACTGAACTAGGAGTCTCTGGACACAGTGGCACTGCAGCTAAATCTCCATGCACAGGCCCATGGGACATAATAACAGCTTTTTCTCACCTAGAAATTTCCTCCCAATTCTGGAAAAATACCCACTTAACTGCTTACAGCTGGCTTCTTGCAACCTTTGTGCTGCTACCCCCTCCCCCCTCCATGAAGCCTGGAGAGAAGCTGAAGACCCCTTTTCTGTTTTAGTGTGCTACCAGACTGTGGTCTGGTTTGTGGTTGAGTTTTTTTTTAAAAATAAACATGGTCCTGAGCTAAGGGGCATAGTCAAGAGAACTGTAAACAGAAGTAATCTGATGTGACAAATTGTCCAATGCTAAGTAATAATAACAAAAAAATAATCAAAAATACTTTTCTGTGGTGCTGCAAATATGAAAAGCAGTCGGCACAGGATCATATAATCAAATCTTAGTGTATGTAATTACCGCAGTGCATGAACGGCTCCTTACATGTTCTGAAATTATAAAAAGATGATGTTAATGTGGAACGAGTTTTAGCGTTACAGGTGTTGCCATAACCTTTTCACTAGAAAGGCCACACTTGGAAGACGAACTTTGACAGAGTACACAAGTTAGGAGAGACATACACTTTTCACACTGCAAACACAGCTTTGTCAATGTTTTATGCAAGAAGCCACAAACACGGAGAAAGTTTCATCACTGAAATGTCACCACCTTTACAGCAGTTCACCAGTCACAAGACAAATTCATACCTTCACCATCCTTGTGTAAATGCAAATTTGGAATAGACAGATTAATAGGTCCGGGGCAGGGGGGGCGGGGGGGAACAGTATATGAACTCTTAATTAATACTTTTCATTTTACCACGATCCAAAGGAACAGAGGGATATGAATACCTTGAAGAATTTACTAAATTCAGTATTTTTATTCTGATAATGAGGCACTAGTAACACAGTAAATGCCTTTATGAAAAGGCACACTAATCAAGTTAGTTGCCCCATCCCAGCATAAAAAGCAGCATGCTGGCTGCAACACAGGCTCACAGGAATTCATCCCTTTCCCTCTTTCCCATCTGCCCTCCCCATTGTAGTCTTCCCCAGGCTTGCTCTGCCTCCAGCTGTGCCTGAACACTGGCAAGAGCACTGATGAACCATTTGGCAGATTTAAAGCAAGACACCTGAGGTTTGATACGTACCATTGGCTTTGCAGCCCTATGGTGAGATACTGCTGGCAAGAGGAGTGCTGGAGCAGAGGATCACCATAAAAGGAAAAAAAACCAAGACAAAACAGAATGCACAATTGAAAAGTCTTTTTTTTAAAGGATGGAGCAGGCGGTAAGAAGCAAATGGAGAAAATAAACAAAAGAAACAGTTTGCAGCCCAAGTAGCAGGAAGGAGTATCACCAATGCCAAAACCCCTCTTTTTGCTAACAGCCAATCCTAAATTACCAAAGAGAAATGCAAAAGAATGCTATTTGCTTGCTGAAAAAGTGAGTTACGTCCTTTTTTCTGTCAGATAACACACAGTTCCCAAAGAAAAATCTTTCACCAGACTGTCTTTAAGCATCATCCTTGCAGACTTCTTTATCACAACTTTCATGTGTTCAATACTTTTTCACAAACCTATTTATTCAAGTTGATGTCATCTCCCTACAATATTCATTATACCTGCAGATCTGTGACCATCTGGTTAGGAGTTCAAGCCCATATGACTAACTAACACTAAAACAAACGGTCTCAGACTCTGAAAAATTCCAACTTTCCATAAACTTCTCTTTAACTAATTACATAATTGAACAAGTAGCAATCATCTTGGACAGCAAAAAACCTAACTATGGAGCAATCTGAAATTGGTTAGTCTGCCAGTAATAACGTAGGCTGTATTTTTAACCAAACGGCAATGTCCAGAGCCCATAAAAGGGCTGTGTCTGGCCCTGAGCACACCCACTCCCTCCTAGGGGCTCAGCTGTGGGTGCTCAAGGCCAGGTTTGCCATGGTGCAGCTGTGTAACCTTGGATCAGACCACCAGGAAAACAGCAGAGTTGAGAGAAGAGCTGAAAGGAGCGTCTCCTTCCTCAGGAGGTGATTTATGCTCAGGCCCTCACCCTTGGTCCCTGCCCGAGCTACGTCGCGGCCGTGCCTGTGCCTCACACCTCCAGCAAGCTCGAGCCTGAGAGCATCTTCAACGCAAGCAGCTAAACCTTCAGGAGTGCGTGGCTAGGCATGCAGAGCTCTGACAGGCTGGTATTTATATGTCACAGGTAAGCTACAGCAGCTGTGGTTTGGAGAGGTACCATTCTCAGATCTAGGAGAAAACAAATAAAACGCCAAGAGTGGAAGGAAAGGAATAGAAAATTCACCTGACAGTTGATAGGAAATAATACCCAAAGAATAAGGCCACACTTAAAATATTCATTTAGGAAAAAAAAAACTGGCCCAGCTGTAAAATATGGTTACTGATTCTGCAGAAAAACTTCCCTGTGCCTTGGCAGCTGTTCACAGTTTAGCAAATGTATAAACAAAAACTGACATAAGCAAAACAAATCTGAGACAGTGCAAATTAATTTCAGAGCCCAAAAAACTACAAATAAAATTGCCAAAGAGAGCTCTCATTCATTACACAAAAATTTTAAGAAGTACTGCAAGATGCCATGAGAGGCTTATTACCACATGCAATTTTGCTTTTTAAAAAGTTAGCAATATAAACAATAAAGCACAGGATAATTGAATTCAGAATATGCTGACAGATTGCTGAGTCAACTGGGGACTATGAGCAAATGAGATGCTTCCACTAGATTTCTGCAGGGATCAGTTCAAGACCTGTTGCTATTCAGTATTTGCATCAATACTGGAGATGAAAATTTATTTTAAAAGTTACTGGCAATAATATCTCTGGTTGGCAGGAATTAAGAGCATGGCAAACAAGAACAAGGCAGTCAGAAAGAGAGTGATCTGCCTCACCTAATTTAAAAAAAGAAAAGTAGAAACAGACACTTCTTGTATCAGCTAGGAGAATTCAAGTAGAAAAGACTTTCTTTCAATAACCTACCACGAGACTCTGAGACAGACAGACAGATAGGAACATCTTTCTGGAAGTACCTAGATTTAGCATGTAATTTATCTGATGTCTACCAGCTGAGCAGACATCCTGAGGCAGAAATGTGTTGATGGCTAATACATGATTACAAAAGCAGATTCATAGTCAGGCAACAAGAATGATCAAGGGGATAGAAAAGTTCTCCTATGGAGAAAGTCAGAATGGATTACTTGAGGAAAAAGACATGTAAGAGGCACTATAATAAAATAGCCAACAATGCATCAGTAACGGCACAGCAATTCCCTTTCCGTCTGACCCCTAACAAGGGGCTGTTCCATTAAAGATAAATTCAAAATCATGAGGAGGAAATTCTCTCTGCATAGCAAGTATTATACATGGAACTCATTGCCACTAAAACCTGTTGATGCCAAAGCACACACAAAATCCTGACATAACAGGATTCAAACGAATATGTTCACAGAAGCATTCACCCTTCTGCTGCTGACCCTGCTGCCAAACCTCCACTAAGGACTTGAGATGATACGTCCTACTGAATTCGCTCCACAAATACAATCAGTATGGACGACGGCAGAAACATCACAAAAGTGGCAAACTTCAGAGACAGTGCTTGCTTTGTAAGCTGATGATAATGGCTTTCAAGAACTGTAGAAAGGCTGGATGCCTCCAAGAGCTGTGCCAAATGAGAGCAGTCAAACCCGTTGCTGCTGTTGTGCACCCCGCAGTTTTGTTGCGACAGCAGATTTGTGTACCCTGCAGATTTGTTGGGGACTGGAAGGACCCCAGTGAGCATTGTGAGGAAGGCTTCACGTGCACAGCAATGTCTTGCTAGAGCTCTGTGTGGGACAACAGCTACTTCTCTGTCCTAGACTGCCCAAATGAAGTCCTTAATGCATGGCTCTTTGGCAAGCGTGGGCATCCTCTCCCTCATCCTAGCTCCAATTCAAAGTGCCAAGCACTGGAACTACAATGCTGCCTTTTTCCTGACATCACAGGGAGTAGCTAGGCTTCCTCTTCACGCTTCCCTGTCGCTTACAGCTTGTGATCCCATTAGCAAGAGCAATCCAGAGTGGGCTCTGAGACTTCAAGTAGCTTATTTATAGCTGAAGTTTGTCATGCCTTGGAGAGAAACAATCCAGGACAGATTATAAAAAAAACAAACCAACCTTGCTGTATTCAAAGGAATTCATTACCGTCTTCACATTCCCAACAGTAGTGTTACAGCAAGTGAAAATTGAAAGCACATAGTTTCCATAGCAAATGTTAAAATGACACATTGTCACCTACTAAGTAATTTAAAAATAAACAAATCTCTTTAAGAAGTTAGGGTATGAAGTCAGCACAGTTTATATTCAATAGTGGTTGTCTCTAGGCAAAGGGGATGAAGTATTCTTTCCCCATACCTAAACAGCACAGTGATAGGCCCTAACCCAAAAGCCGTCATTAGGCAATCATTTAGGAAAAACTTTGACTACAAATTTATGAATATTCACTGTTAAGACAGTCTTCTGAGCAGAAGAAAAATTATACACCATTTGTCTTTTGTAAAGATTATTTTTCTCCCTGTGTATACAGAAGCCTTCCTTTTCTTCCCATTTTTAATCCTCAAAAAGATGACACTGATGTCAGGAACACTGATTGGTGGCACCTCAGAGAAAGAAAAATGGGAAATGTTCTTATTACTGTTTAATAATGCTCTCACCAAGAGCAAAAATCACAAAGCAGACATGTAGGTCAACCAGATATTAACTCTGATTTTTCTTTAATACTCACTGCTAAAGAAATAGGATTTTTACTCTTTTTATTTTCCAAACCCAACACATTTTAAATTCAGAGGTGCCTTTATAATGACAATAACCATCTTGATCCCCATGCATTCACACAGAGATAAAGCTTCACTGTAAGACGACTATGTAACAGAGACTGCTGAAGGAACTCATCACTTTCCTCCCCGTTCCTTCTTGTCTTACTCTACACCTGCTAGAATGAAAACCTCTTCATTGCAGTATTTATTTTAGCAGTTCTCTTCTGCCAAACAAATGCAACAATTTTTGTGTGGCCCAGTGTATCAGTGGTCAAAAATAGCTACTATAAAACTATCAAAGTCTTTCCTTATCTGCAAGAAACTGCGATTTTTCTCACACTGCTTTCCTCTTCTACTTAACTAGTGTGGTGGTGATGAGTTAATCCCTTTGGAATGAAGACTCTAATTAACATCTATTAGGTGTTTAAATATTAATTAGACTATAGTAATTTAATACTCAAGCTAATATGATATTTGATTCTATAAAAGTGCATTTCTGCTACCAGGTGAAGTTTTTGCTCCTTGTTATTCAGAATATCAGAGAAGTCAACCACCATGGTTCCCAGCCTTAAAATTCTATGAATTTAGTGGGAAATCACTGGGGGTTTTCCAGACAAACTAGAAAATGGAACTCTTTTGTAATAGAATTAAACTTGAAAAGGAATAAAACCTATTTCTTTCTATTTTTTTTTACTATTGCACTTCTATTTTTGTAGTGAAAGTCATTTATAACGGGACTTCTCTGTTTAATTATTTGTAGAGATCCTCATGCTACTGAAGCCCCCAGAATTGCATACCAGACCTATATTGAGCATCTGGAGATGAAATAAAGATGGAGATGAGATTTGAAAAGTATCCAACATTAGCTAAATTGTGCAAGTTATAAAATGAGCCCAGAAAAGAGCTCGATTTCTTTCTTCAAATTTCAGCTGAACTCACACATTTAGTGTCGCTACACTCTGAATAGATATGTGTTCACTGCCTCCAAAATTTCTTGATTAAAAAGCAAAGGAACTTAAAAGAAGACCTTATTATTCATGAAGTAGGATTCTAAAATACAAAAAAAAAATTCAAAGCAATACTTTTTGACTAGTGGATAGAACAGTTGAATAAATCAAGTGAAAACTGTGCATGATTAAATACACTTAGAAATATAAGAAATAGCCATGCACGTGAGGGGGAAAAATAGATTACTATCTATATAGGTACACTTACATAGCATGTAGACTTACCTTTATGAACACCCATCTGCCTATGGGAATGCACATGTATGACACACACTGACACTGCAAGGACGAGCTCTTAACAGCATATGCTGAAATTTCTCACACTCCTACACAGACAAATAAGAATTTGGTCTACAAATTCTTTAGTCAAAACAGCTGACAGTTTACTATTTCATGGACTGCAAAACCAGCAGTGATCCTAACTAGAGGACTCTTATATACTATAGAGTTAGTGATCCACATAACAGTTGACCCGAGAAGGTGCAGCCCTGTGCTGTGCTTGTCTATCTCTTAACTTGCCCAGAAGATCTGTTCTGAGTAAATCCAAGCGAAGTAAGAAAACAAAGATTTCTAGCTTGTGTAGAGACCATATACCAGAAAATTAACCTCACATATTGATCCATACTATCTAACACAAAAAATGTCTTCAGCTGTAAGATCAGTGAAGAATATTCTTTTCCTAGAGTGTATTTCTGCTTCATAAATCTTGAACATATTAACTCTTATTAACTCTGATTACCTATACATACAATTTAAGTTACTGGTAAAGTAGATTCAAGATAGGACAGCATGTTAGTAGTTAATTAAATATAGCTTACAGTGATGACCATACATCCTTTTAAGCCTTCATTTCCAAACAACAGAACAAGGTCAAAATAAGTAACAGGGTTTTTTGCTCAAGATACTGAATTTCCAAAGATTTCACAGGGTCTTTACATACTATGAAGATGTAACAGCAAAGATTGTTACCACCCGACAGGAGAGGCACAAATGGAGTCTTGTGGGATTTAAGTGCAGCACACAGACTGTTCTTCCTCACTCATTCACCTCAGGAAAAGGCAAGTGAAAAATGCACACTAAATACCTCAGTATGCAAAGCCATGCATACTCCAGTTAATTTTTCAGAGCCAAAGCTTGTTTCTCTTGTTCACAGTGATCTCTTCTGACACCACAATAATGCAGAAAAGAGTGTCTAGACCGTTTCTCTTCTTCACAGGAAAAATGATCTTTTTATATGCAATAGAACATCGCAAGGATCTCTTTCTTTCATAAGTAGTTAACTGAGAGCCTACATGACTTAAGATACTAAAATCAATCCCCAAATTATTTAGTGAACCTTCAGGAGTTCTAACAGATGTATCCATGCTTGCCCTACATAAGCGAACACCACACAGGAAGAATCTGACAAGCATGACCTCTGGGAAGAGCAAAAGGTATAGGACAGCTGTACAGTATGTACACACGTACTACAAAATATCAGGAATCCACCTCTGCATCCGGAGTTATTTACAAGTTCAAGTACACAAGTATATAGTGTTAGTTCTTCTGGACATTTTTATCCATCTATGCAAATGTATGTATTTGAACATATGAACTGTGGTAAATTTACTGTACTCCCTTTTCCACATAAAGATATAGTTACTAAGGGATCCTTTCTGCAAAAGAGTCTATTTCATGAGTTCAACATATTCTCTCACCTACCTGTTCCTCTTGAATTCTGCCTTTTTTTCTTTTCCTAGGATTTTGCCCTACTGCTTTTAAACAAACGCCTTCCTCCTTTTTTTAAAAACCTACTTGATTACTTTTAATTTGCAATGTCCTAGAAATAACCTTGCTTCCTCATGTCCTTCAGAACTTGTACGTGCACTAAGAACCAAGCGTCACTCCTGCAATCAGCAAGCTGACACTTGTCATTGACTCAAAAGCTTTCAGAAGTTCCACAGTGAGCTGGTTTGTAAATTCACAGAAGCAAGTGGATTCCACCAGCTTAGCACATCAGAGACTCTTCAAAAAAGAGCTAAGCATAAGCAATACTCAAACAAATGGCTGATTTTTACTGCCATAGTTGCACTGTAGATATTCTCTGCATCATGTATTTCAATAATGCATTCATTGTAAGCTTTCATGCTGAATGCCGAAAGTAAGCAAGTCAGTAAACTTTATCTGGACAGAAGGTACATTGAGATTCAAATTAAGAATAACTATTTGTTTAAGTTTTCTCCAGCTGCTGCAATCATTGGCTGGGAGCATTAAGGCATGCGAGCTTCTCTGTCTTAGCCATTTAGACAAAAAACCCCTTGTGCTTGTCATTATCACTTTGTGTACTTCAATAAAAAAATACTTGTTTTGCAAACCTGCTTTTCAGAGAGATTACTGAAAAATCAATCCAATGCCTAGAAGCTAAAAAACAAAGTTATTTGCCTCAGATCCTACAGATCACAAAATAATGAGGAAAAAAACCATCCTGACAAAAGCTCATTTCCTATTTCATAAAACAACTTAACACACTACCCACAGTCTTTTCATGAACAGAAGAAAAAGTTAACACTTTTAAAAGTTAACCACAAAGACAAGAACACATTCCAAAACACATTTTTAAGACCTCAAGATTTGCTTTGCTTTTAAACATTGCATTTTGTTTCCTATTTTACATTTTTCTGTTACAAAAATGATAAACAACAGGATTTTGTACAAAGCAACATACACAGGTGTCACGTAGGCACAATCTGCTGTTCTGTAAGAGATTATCAATCTTCTTCCTACTACAGGCACTGGTAAAAATAAACTTAGTACCACATGAAATAATAACATGAAACATGAATGCGAGCACATATGGTGTCACAGACTTTGTTTACATAGCAAGTACTGAGGTGAATTAGAGCAGATTAGTAGATCAAGCCATTTAATGCCAATGCTCTTTACCTCTTCCATTAGATGTTATTTGAGGGTTATTTTAGACTAGACTTAGCCTTGTTTACTGGACCAAAAATGCAGTTCAAAGTTTTCTGATGGAAAGCTAACCAACAGATCTTTGCTTCCTTGACTGAATGGACTTTTCTTCTAGGAAGCGTCGTGCTGTCCTTTTCACCTCTTTCATACAGATGACAGTAGCATGTCAGTTCACACACTGCCAGTAGACTCCACCATAAAGTTTCTATATACCCACATTCCGTATCTCTGGTCACAGAACCAAAACATATGCCAGTGCCTTCTTGCCAAGAAGGAACAGGATCATTCATGACGTCTTCAATGCCAATGAGCATCATGAGAGATGCTGCATATCCTTGTGCCCCACACCGTAAGGTACACTCTGACAATGGTGCAGCACAGGCCTAACATAATTGTGCTTTTACTGAATGCATAATGGAACCGCAGTCTACATTTGGTCAACTGAAAGACACTAGGCTATGTGGGACACACACTGTGCAAATGTTTCCAATACCTTCCAAATTGAGGGTATCACTTTTAGTCTGAACCATCTGTGAGGACATCCTTGAGACCTTCTTTCAGACTGAAACACTGAGCACAACTTCTGCAGTAACTGTATGAAGAGTTCTCTGCTCTCTTTGCCATAGGTGGGGCATCCAGCAATGCACTTGTGTCAGGACTTTGCTCCTTCACTGAATACAGCCATCAACCCACCGAGCATTCAGGTGTGGAGTGGAATGGGAGGAACACTACTGGACATCAATGTCTTTCAATCTGGCAAATGTTATGCAATGATTAAAAAGGAACTGATTCCAAATACTTCTCTCTGTCCTTAGTTTTCCCCTCTTCCACACTTGTGTGCTTCACACACTCCCTTGCTGCATTCAATCCATTTGTTTTGGGTAAACCCGGCTAATTCAACTATGCCTTACCCCAGCCTGCAGTGCCCGTCCCTTTATGACCTTTCCTGAGTGTGACTTGGGGCAGAGGAAAAGACAATATATTGCCACCAACAACCTTAACCACTGCATTTCAAAGAAATGGTAATCATCCTGAATGGTATTTGTTGTACAAGCAACTGACTCCAGGACAGGACAGGATCTGACATGTGGCCAGAAGTACCAGCATGACTACCACCACAAGGTAGGTCCTTTATACACGGCATTTGAGGAGAGGAAGAGACAGTGTGGCAAAAGCCTAGGAGAGCTGTTATCAAGCCATGCCACTTCCATGACTT